>OX424576.1:153580346-153730901 GCA_949152435.1 Gastracanthus pulcherrimus
ACTCCTAAATATCTTTCACAGGACTTTCTACTCAGATACTTTGAATGTATTCTTACCCCGTTTTGTTATGGCCTACGTTTTGCATAAGAATCGAACTATAACTGACATGATAATTCTTGTATACATTTTTAATTTCCTTAGAAATTTAATTTAGTTTGGTATCGTCATTATAAGTTTCTGTATAATATTCTTCAAAAGTATTAATCTTGTTTTAAATGAAGTTTATATTTTTGTATGTCCAAAGTGTCCATATTACCCTGAAAAGTGACTATTTATCCTTGCTGTCTTACGGCTGTGTACAATTGTATGTATTAGAGTAGTGGATGATCAATTGATCGAACGTATTTTTTAAAGGGAAGTAACGAAGATGATGATAATGACGATAATGATCATGATCATGATATTAGAATTGGAGGAGGCATGTGGTTTGATAAAGAGTGTAGTAATATGGGCTTTTGTATTAGATGATAACGGGAATCGATTAAAGAGACAGGAGTGTGACTTTCTTTGAAGCTAGTTTGTTGAAAATTTTTAGTTAATTCATCGAAATATACAGTGATGCTAAAATATCAAGTAAAATTATAACGGAAAATAAGCTGGAACTTTGTGTAAATAAGTAAAAAATGATGTTTAAAAAAAAGAGAAAAGAAAGAGAAAGTAGAATGAAAATAGCAATACCAGAAAATATAAGATGTGAAACAGTTCAAGTATCACCCAAGTTCAACCCAAGATGTACATTACAAAGAAACAACAGAGATCATGCGCTTCACAGGATGTGTCTAGGACAGAAAAGCGATGATGGTACAAATCTAAAGAATAGGGAAAACAAGTTTAGAAAAAATTACAAAAGTTATGACAAAAATTATGAATGTTCAACGTCATGGTTAAAAGGATAATAACGAACGCAGTAGAAGTATGGGGTATCAGTCAAAGGAAGAAGTGAAGTTGAACCAGTACATAGAGCTCATCTAACGGCAGTCTTTGGGCTGGAAATGTGCACACCAAAACTCTTGGTAAAACAAGAGACAAAAAACATAGAACATACATTTAGAAGCAGTAGACAGGTACCTGAAATACGAAGAGAAGATTAAGATATTCAACCAAATTACGTAAAGCAAAAGCAAAATTTACACAGAAAACTGAATTAATACGAGGCACGGAATAGTACCTAATAGAGGAATTTCTAAAAAATCAGGAATCAGTTAACGAGAAGGAGAAATCCAAGATAATAGTGGATAAAATGTAATGGTAGATAGATGCCTTGGTAGAAAATTATCTAGTTTTATCGAGGCCCTCGATTATTCCCATAACAAACTAGATAGATTTTCATAGTTCTAGATTAAATTTCCACCAGGGTAGATAGATAGATATAGTATTTATTCTGTGCTAGACAAAAATACTTATAGAAAGATAACGAAGTGTGGTAGAAAAATTAGAAAATTCAAGATATAACAAAAATATCTAATATAGAAGAAAGAGAAGAAACCGAAATATTTACAAATGGAAAGCAAAGATGATAAACTAGTAGCCGGATTTAGACTAGGAAACAAATAGTGAAAGTAGATACTGGATGAATCAAAAGAAGAATAAAAGCATAATGTGCGAATTAAAGGAAGAAATAGGAGAACCTGAAAAGCTATTGAATGCGGAGAAAAAGGAAGAAAGAAGTATATAAGAAAAACAGAAGTATAATTATTGTGTAAATTATGAAAGTATAAGGGGATAATTTATATCATTACGGAGACATATACTGTAGTAAAAATGACTACGCTCTCTTAGTGAACAAGCCTTTCGTTATTCTAAATATTTTAATGGTATCATTTACTAAATTTTGGTTATTGCTACAAAATGAAAATAGTCAGAAGCTCTACTAAGTAAAATAGTTTTTTTTTGAGTATTTCATAGTCGATCGCGTTGTGTTTGTAACGCGGCTGCTACTTTCGAATATGAGGTTAGAATTCTAGCATTGATGATCCAGTTCGAGAGCTTAATTAACAATTAATGTAGTGCTTCCAATGTATTTTGAAATCTCAACAGATGAGATAAAGTAAATATACTTAAATATTGTGACTATTGTTAGCGCTAAATTGAGTATATGAATGAAGAAGATTAACTGTAAGATTAGACAATATTACTGTATTATTAGTTACAGCCCTAATTCACTATCAATTTTAGGGATCGTCTTCTGATACCTAAAAATGAAGCCCAATACTAGTGGTTTTATCCAATGGGCCTTTGTACCGTAGATACGGCGTATTTAATTAACGTTGATAGTATATATATATATATATATATATATATATATATATATATATATATATATATATATATATATAGTCAAAAAACATTAACGTTGCTCATATGAGCAATGTTAATGTTTTTTGACACTATCTCAGATTTAAAGACCCATTGGATAAAACTTCGAGTACTGTGCTCCATTTATAGGTTCCAAAAGTCGATCCCCAAAGTTTTATCAAAATCCAAGACCCGGACTCCATGGTCTCCTCTTATAAGTGAAATAGACGGTCTGAAAGAAAAATTATTTGCATCAAATTTCCACCGCAAACTTAGTTAAAATGTAGTTGATTTTACTATATATACTTCTCTAAGTGTATAAAATGTGAATATTATATGTACAAACAACCGCGATCTCATGTACCACGAAAAAGATCATTACTTTGAATAAAATAAATGGTATTCAAGAAATATTTAAAGGTAAAGAATAACTGATAATTTAAGTCACTTCCTATAAGAACCAATACAGCGATTTTGTTTAATCACACTAAAATACACTGAACTCAAAAGTATAGCAATCATACCTTGCACTTCTCAAAACTGGCTCATGTATACGGAACCTATAATTATGACAAGAATAACATTAGCTTCTACAAAGTAAGCCGTAGAGCTACCGAACGCCTCTCCGAACATCGTGAGAATTTCAAAAATACGAGTTGGAAAATAATAACTTTCGGCGAAACACTCAACGTCGACGTATTGTCTCTGGAGAGGACAGTTAAAGCTGAAAAGCGCGTCAACTCTCGACGACTAATTAGGTACGAAGACTCTTGAAAAGATGCTTGCATGCGACTCTCGCCACTGGCTATTTCGGCGAGTGTTACAAGAAGTGTGGCTGTTATTACGTCAAGACGACTGTGCTATTGCCTTTACCTTGACCTCGTGCTTACTCATAGTGTCATGAAAATTATACAAAAAAGACATTCAATTACTTCTAGGTGAGGCTATACTCAAAATCACTTATAAAGTCGATTTTTGTTGTATTGTACATTTTGTTGTATTGTATGAAAGGAGAGCAAGAAAGTTCTATGCCGTGTGACTACAGAACCTTCAAATATTTATTGAATTATAATGAATATTTGAAGGTTCTGTAGTCACACGGCATAGAACTTTCTTATGATAAATGATATTTATCATAGTTTATAATTCATAGAACACGGCATAGAACTTCCATGCGCTCCTTTCATACAAACTCTTTGCCATACAACCAAAAAATAAATTGTTTCAATGTGAATATATATATATATATATATATATCAACAGCAAATCACCAGCCAATCGTATACCTCATACAACTAATTGTGAGCATCGCCCCTATATATATATATAATATCCTCATAGTTTGTTTAACTCCACTATCCCAACCGCAAACACGACTCTCCAATGAAGTGATCACCCCCCTCTTCTCTCTCTCTCTCTCTCTCTCTAACTCTCTTTCTTTTGCACAGCTAGCAAAACAGGGAAGCGGATTATTCATGTGCCCGTGGGCATATATCAATACTTCCCGTACGTGTATGATATATATATATATATATATATATATATATATATATATATATATATATATATATATATATATATATATATATATATATATATATATATATATATATATATTGATTCTGCCGTAACTGGTATTTTTGCGTCCGGATCTCTGCGGTACTTGTGTATACAGAAAATCATATTCTCAGGATTGCATTGCATGTATATCATAGTCATCTAAAATTATAATAATGATTTCAATATTGAGGTGCATACTTTTTTTTAATTATCAATAAAATAGGCCTGAAAAAACTGCATTCCACGTCCAATAATCTCAATCAATGCATTTCCATAATAGAGGTTGTAAACTTTAGAGTGGATGATATCCAAATTTATGAACAAAGCTGAGTAAAAAAACTATATATATAATAATTTAGTATTATGATTTAGCATACAAATATTGATAATTATTAAACAAATCGTTTTAATCAATGATCACCAAATTAAAAGAATTGATTTTTTGTAATCCACTCCACTCATTTTGAGAAGGAACATATAATAAAAGTATCCAAAGAAATTTAAGTCAGTTCGATAAGAAGTAACCTCAAAAACACGTAATAAGTGAATTTCTCGTAAAAATAGGCTGTACAGTTCACTGATGTACCATAAATTATATATGCTGAAAAGTAATTTTAATTGATACAAATTGACCTCGATGGTACATTCTTTAAGGGGGAACTCTACTGATTTTTTACTAAAAACTCGAAATTTTTTTATTACATATTTGTTATGTTTATAGTTTTATAAACATTTTTAGACCTGCTGGATGTCAAAACTCTTTGTTATACCAACGTTATAGCCAGTTGAGTGAAACAATTAACATTGGATAGCATACCAAATTAAAACTTTAAACGCGCCTTTCTCGAAACTTATTTTTCTACCTTCAAAAAGTTCTTTGCGCAACCGATGACCATGGATATTTTTGTAACTTCCAGAAAATATCGGATAAAGTATTGTGAAAATAAGTTAATATTTTGTTTTTAGATATTTTGATGGTAAATGTTTTATTCATCCATTGTAAGTGTTGAGACATGCAATTTTTTTATGTTTTTTATGTTCAAAAACGTTTCATTTGTTTTAAACCATGAATTGAGTTTAAGCAATTTAAAAACAAATAATTTTTGTTCATTTTAAGTTGAAAAATATCCCAGAATTTTTTAAAATAGAATTCGTTAAATTCGTATGCGCAAGGAACTATTCTAAAAACCCCTGTTCTTATTACGAAAATATGTATTTTCTCCAATAACTAGTAAAAAAAATTTATTGAACAATTCTCAAAATTTCTTTACAACCTTCTTCAATTGTGACAAAAAAGTTACCGAATTTTTAATATTATTGGACGTAAGGGAGAGATTTTTTAAAAATTAGTGGAGTTCCACCTTCAGCAAAAAGTTCAATAACATAAGTATAAAGTATAAGTTTTACTAATGACTGTAAAAGTTTAAAATGATAAAAGGTATTTAGACAACAAAGGACACGAGGAATGACTAGAAAACAAAATATCAATAAAAATCTCGCCCCTCCATTAGAAACGGTCACCGCCGCGTACCCCTTATGGACCAAGCCAATTTGACGCATCGCTGGCTCGCGCGCCATTCACCGCAAGGGAACCCCTTTAGCTCCGCGCGCACGCTCCCTGTGATTTTTCACGTGATCCCGCGGCGCCGCGACACGTGTCCCTTCTTCTGGTTGGTTGATGCTGCACGCGCGCGCGCGCGCGCGGGTTACCTATACCTATGTACTTGCGTGTACGAAATTGATAATGACGATGCGGCTCACAGCTCGCATAATCCGATATATTACGTGAGAGCTAGTTGCATTTGTAGGAATATAATGGCCCGGGTTTGCTTTGCGCCACGTGATCGGGGGTTTTGAAAGGTGCGCTATTTGCGGGCGCCCAGAGGTGAGAGTGTTTTTATTTGTTCGAGAGTTTTGGTGTGCTGGTGCTTTCTCTCTCTCGTTGTCATTATTGTGGATTAGACTTTGTGATGGGTTTACGGGTATTAGGCTTTGATTTTGATTTTTTGGTTTCTTTGCGGAGTTTGTCTGGTTCTTTGGTAGCTGGCGGATCGTGGTCAATATAGTTCAGTTTTTTTAAAGCGGATTTAAAAATTTTTTCTGTCTTTCTGATTTATGGATGTTTGGTTAGTTTATACTATTACGGTAAAAGATAATTGTGTTAACCCTTGTGGAAAAAATATGTAGACTGAATCGACAGATTTTCTGTACTTTTTTGCATAAGGGAAGACTTTTATAGAAAACGAATTCGGATTTATATTTACTGTTTTTTGCAGGGGTATTAAGTCACACTTAAATTTGTTTTGAGATATATATATATCAAAAAGTTTATTTTCAGGTTCGTTATACTTGGAAAATATAAATTAGAACACCTAAAACGTTATATTGAAAATCTAATTTGATTCTGATGTCTGATTTTGCAAAAATCTATACATTTACATCGGCAAGTAGGTTTGACGCATTAGGGCACGACGAATAGGGCTGCACGAGATTCGAGATTTTTCTTGGTCTTGTCTTCGTCTTGTCTTGAAAATCAAGAGAAGGCCGAGATGATACTACGATATTATTTTCAAGACAAGACCAAGACCAAAGGCTCAAGATTTATATATATCAAGATTCTTGACAAGACCAAAAATCTTGATCCTTTGGTATTGGTCTTGTCTTGAAAATAATTTCGTAGTATCATCTTGGTCTTCTCTTGATTTTCAAGAGAAGACGAAGACAAGACCAAGAAAAATCTCGAATCTCGTACAGCCCTATTCGTCGTGCCCTAATGCGTCAAGCCTACTTGCCGATGTAAATGTATAGATTTTTACAAAATCAGGCATCAGAATCAAATTAGATTTTCAATATAACATTTTAGGTGTTCTACTTTATATTTCCCAAGTATAACGAACCTGAAAAGGAACTTTTTGATATACTAAGTGTCATCGGATAAAACGGATCAAATGCATACCCATAAATATTTTGTTACTTTTAACGACTTCAAAATATTAACGAAGAAAATAGTCACGAAAAACACATAAGAAGAAAAACGTAGTAGAATAATTTTAAAATGCAAGTATTTTAATTATTATGTATAATATGTAACGTATAATTTGTCCCACGTATTAATTTATTGTTTTAAATTATCATAGTAAAAATAAGCTTGCATTAAAATTTTCGGAAATAAATACTACAACGAGGGAAAATCAAAGAACGTACCTATTATACCTATTTATACTTATTTATTACTTTGATAGATACTTGAAAATTTGAATAATTAAATTATATTGAATTATCTTTTAGAAATAACATAGTGGATCCCATTACTCAAAATACTGTCCAAAGTTTCACTATGTTTATATCTTTTCTTACGTGTATGTAATAGGTCTTTTTCCATGTAAGCGAATGGCAACTTAAGCATTTCGAGCGCTTTCGCCGGAGCGGGAGATAATTATTACCTCGCGGTTCTAAATAAAGATTTTCAAATTTGTAGAAAATTTTAAAACTTTAGAAAATATTGAAAATTTTGGAAATCTTTGGAAAATTTTGGAAAATTGTTATTTTGAAGATGAAATTATAATTTAATGCTGTAAGTAAATGTCGCACGACTAAAAATGTGCAACTCCCCATTCGTCCTATATGCTTAAAAATGGACATTACATGCACTTGACAAGAAAAGTACGGTGTGTAACAAGGGGGAGGGCAATTTCTTGTAGCTGTACAGTATACTATGAATATACGTGATTATCGAGCAAAAATAATTATTTCGGCTTAAGATATCATATTATCAAGTTTTCTTATACGAAAGCTTTTAATGTATCAAAAAATTTGTAAAATAATAAACATTTCGTGTTTGGAAATGATTTTAGCCTTTATAAATTTGACCTCGGATTTGACAACTTTCAGACCATTTTCTATAATTCAAACACCATTAAAATTAAAATACTCCACAATATACTTCTTCCATTTTGGTCACTACAATGTATATCACCATAGCACACTCCTCCAAAATCCGATGTGATCTCCTCTTGTATCCCACTCCAGACAACTGAGCGATACAAACCTTATACACCAATAGCTAAAGTACTTTATAGCGCACCGTAAAGAAAGCCGAGAGAACGAAAGAAACAACGACCCTAGACAATCGGCCTATATCGACTCATCCACGCACCTGTTAACCTTTTTTCGTGACACACGGACACACGCACACGCAAGGACTCTCCGAGTGATTTAACGTCTCATGTTACCCGATAAGGATCGCCTCTTTACTCAGACACGAAAAAGCGAAGCGGCCACGTATAATATATATATATACCACACAATAAAACGACGAGCAGACGGTTAATTCGATTCGGTCGGAATACGTGTGTATACCTATATACGCGTTATACGCGCGCGAGAAAAGCGGCCGCTTCTCGGCTCAACGAGAGTACAAAATAGGTTTTATCTCTTTATTCGTTTATGGCCCTTGGACGGGAGAAAGAGAGACGAGGTGCAGGCGAGCTTTTTCGAGACGAGGTTTCGGAGAGTCAACCGTCAAAAACACATTCTTGCGAGGCACGCAGTATGCCGTCGTAAATCTCGCGTGGCCCGCGCGTCGTGTCTTCTCTCAGTCTCTGTGTGTTTCGACGCTCTTTGCTGCTCGTTTTATTCGCTCGATGCGCGCAACCACGCGCGTGCACGACGAGCGTATTATGGGCGCGTAATCGCGAGAGCTCGCGAGGCATCCGTTTTGGATTTTCGATGTTCAATTGAGAGCGTGTAATTGAGATACCGTTGGAGATCGATGTCATGTAAAGAAATACTAACCGATTCCTCGATATTATTTATATTTCTGTAAAAAAAGTCATGATTCCATGCCTTTTTTAATTCTTTTTCGTATTGGCTATGAGCCGGTAAAAGTCTGCTTACCAAAATTTTGCAAACTGCATCGACGATCTCTTCTTTCAAAGAAATTTTAATATACACTTTACATTATTTAAATCATAAGAAAATTTATAAAAAAGTTATTCTGATTCCCAAGAAATTGTAAGTTTAAGATTAATAAAACATTCGTTTAATTTATTTTTCTTCAAATGCAACATTTAGCTGACAAAGATTTACCATATTAAATGTAAATTAACAAAGGATTTAGAGCAAATAATCGTATACGTACTTTAGTTTTAATCTTTAAATATACAATCTGAAAAGAAGTTTTGAAAATTATATAATCGCTAACACCTTAAAAACCTATTATAGAACAAATTAATCTTGTCTTCATTTTTGTTCACATTTTAAAGATATTGAAGTTAAAAATTCCAATGTACTGAACCAGTACTATGGTATTTGCATATATTAATGAGGAGAGATATTTTGGCGAGTGAAGAGGCGGGGGGGGGGGGGGGTAGATGGGTATTTATTGCATTACTGTGATACTTTTCAATAAAGTCGCTTGCTTCATTGATATGGTTTTAAAAACGTGATTGAAGACGTTTTGCAATCATCCATCTTTAAAATTATAAACCTGAAAATCCGAATTTTCTTTTTTGTGACTCTCTTGTTTCCTTTATATTACATCAAAAGAAATAATTTTTCACAACTTGCGAGAAATATTTCGCTATAATTGTTGGCTCATTTTTTTAAGCTCAAAGAATTAAAAATATTTTGATGCACTAATTGATATCCGTGTTCTATATCATATCGACGTCCGTTACGAAGACTAGCACATTTCGGGTTTCTGGAAAAATATGACTTCTGATCAGAAATCTCCTATGAAAATTAGCTATTTTCAGAATTTTAGTAAAAACTATTATTTTCTTAGAGGACCTATGAAATTGTTAGTATTAATCTGAAAATCTAAAAAGTGCTAGTTTCCTATAAGAGGACTCTGAAAAGAACTAGGTGTTTCTGAGAAATTTGAAATATATTAGTATTCGTAAGGGACGTCGATATATCGGAGTTTCTTAAGCGTCAATTGTCGAATAACATGAAAAGAACGGCAGGTAATAACAGAATTTTGATCTTTGCCGACTGGTGGCGCCGCACTGTCAGCAAGTCAGCAGTAGGTGCCCCAGTATCGGCCCAGTATAGACCAATAAATCCTGATATAATTGTTATTAGTACATTACCATTACGTTACATTACTAGCACAGTATCGGCCGAATATCGATAAACCAGTACTGGTCTATTGATATTAGGATGCTACGGTGCAAAGCTTGGTTGAGATGGCGCACGGGTGCCAAGTCCAATATGGCGGATTTGCGATGCGCAGTATACACGAGACAGACATGCGCGATACGCCTATGTCGGTAATGCAGAAATCCAGGCATACGCTCGCACATGGATATCGGCAATGCAGACGAAGACGTAACGTACATGTTTAATGCATGTATACTGCGCATCACAAACCCGCCATATTGGACCAGTGTTGGCAAGCCAGTACTGGATGTATCGACACTGGCCCAGCATTGGTATTTTCCAGATGTCGGAAATTTCTTTATGGGTACATATCTTTATCTTTCGAAAATAATGAGCAATGCAATTTATATTACTTTATAGTTAATTATTAACCCTTTCATTCCCAAATTATTTTCTGAAATCGGAATGTCTCTATAAAAAATCCATTGTAAAAAACGAGTTTTATTAAAAAAGGTTCCCCTTTCAATAAATTATGTTCAATAAACATATTCGAATGCAAATATATCTAAAAGTTTCAGGTAGGTGGCACAGAAGCCTCATAAATGTAATATATTTCTTATGTGCAAAATGTGCCATTGGTTACAGTTGGAATTAAATGGTTAAGAATATGTACGTATTTTTTGTGGCACTTTTTTAAAGTGCGTATAACACCATGTTAATCGTGTCACTTTCATAGACTTGAGGTGACTCCCTGGTGAAAAATAAAACTACCGTAGATTTATTATAGTTTAAATTAATTTAACAATAACATATTTTTATCGTAGTACCATCACAAACTATCAATTATACATCTTTCAAAGCATGATCAGGTACGAAATTACTCAAGTAAAGGCAAAGCTGTTTACTATTTACTTCGATATATTGAAAAAGAAAGTAATTTTGATTGCTTATATACATAATAGAACATATACTCCCTAAACCTCACTTTCAACGGTCATCTCCCACGACTCGCAAATCACCTTTTCACAAATACAAACCTCCGACCGACCGCCGAAGCCTTTGGAAACCCCCGAAAACTCACCTCTCAAAATGACGCGCAGTGAGAAAAATTGTGCGCGCAATGTTGCTCTCTCCGAAAGCCGATCAGTCGCGATACGGCACACCGTGTGCAGCCGCAAAAAAAGAGTGTGAGAGAGCCGCGGGTGATCAGCGCCGATATCGAGAGAGAGGGGCGGCCGCGAGGATCGATGCTATCAGTTTTTACGCGTAATTGCACGTGTTGGGACACACAGTGGCGCGCGCTGGCTCGCTTGAAAAGTGATGCTTTCGCGCGCGTGCGTGAGTGAGTTGGCTGCTGCATGCCGTGGTGAGAATGAGAAGGTTTCGAGTGTGGCGCGGGGCTATGGGTAGTTTTTTCGAGGGTCTTTCCTTTGCGTCTTTCTCGCGATTCTAATCTGTCGTGCTCGTAGAGCGCTGCTGGAGAAACATTGACGAGTGCTGGCGTAGTGCCATAGGAAAGAGCAACTGTTTTTTGTTGCTTTTTTTTTGTTTATTGATGGATCGTAGTTTTTTTTGGCTTTGTATCGTAACTTTTTTCAAAAATGTGTATAAAATAGAATGAAATAAATCTTTTTGGTAAGTAGCGAGTTTCTGGATATGCATGAGTTTATTTGAATTCCAAAACAATTTAAAATAACATTGTTTTTGTTGCACATTTTTATGAAGTAATTGCTAACGGTATAGATACTACAGGCATGTAAATATGGTATTCTGCAACTTTAAGGGAATGCGTCAGATCTACTTTACCCGCTGATAAATTGTATTTGAAATTTTCATTTTCTTAGAAAATACGCATCAGAATCTTTCCTCTTCAGAGTCGCTTTATTTACGTGAAATACATAGCGGAACACTCTAATTATTATCAGAATCGAAAATTAGCAATTACGTCATTATGCTACATGCGTTTCTGATAACAATTCGAGCGTTCCACTATGCATTTTAAGTTACTAAAGCGACTCTGAAAGGAAAATTTGATTCCGATGTGTATTTTTTGAGAAAAACGAAAAATTCGGTTTTTTCATATATGTTTATTTATCATTATCTCAGGCTAAAACAGATACAATTTTAGAATTAAATATCTATCGATATAGATTTTACAGGTACTTAAGACATCCATGCTCTGAACGTAGATAGCAGCCTTTAAATGCGTTTATCTCAAAACACGTTTTTCGCACACGGGTGTCACTGTATTTAATGCAATTCTTTACCGATTGTAAAAATTCCAACTGGATTATATGTAACTAACCTCGCTTTCGCGTTACTTACTTTTATGCATTTCCCAACACTCCATTACTTCTTTTATAGATGTCTGTGTGTTAAAATGAAGCCGGTTAAATCGAGTTTTCGTCCCCTTTTCGAGTCCCCGTTGATTAAACGTATGCCGATCGTCAGCAAATTGTTTTTTAGCAACACGATTTTTAGTTTTACCGTTTTACCAGGTATTCCATAAATTATTATGCAATGTAAGCACAGTAAATATAGTTACATAAGTTAGTCTAAAATTAATATAAAATCGAATGATTTATCGTAAAAAACATATATGTTATTAAACAAAAAATCCATAATTTAAATAATTGCTCAAAAATGTCTTACATATAAATCTCATAAATGTCTCACTATACCATAGCTTGCGAGAAAAAACAAGAAGCATTTTCACGGCTCATCGTGGCGAACAAAGCCAAAAAAAGGAACTTCAAATATTTTCATATCGTTAAAGCTGGGCTCGCTTTAACGAGTCACAATCGATCGTACCTTTACGCTCTACGTTCATCGGTCCCCGGCGCCAATCATCATTCCGCGCACTTCGATAATCACCGTAATTACACCTCCTAATGACCACTGATTATCCAATTACCCCGTGATTTCTTCTGTCCCTGTTATTTTTTACTCAATATTGCTACGGTAGTGGGGTAAAGGTCACGGTTCCTCCGAATTCCCGCTAGTCATCGTCGCCGCGCGGCCGAAACATAAAGACGCTTTCTAGGCGCAATTACGCGAGATATTCGGAGATTTATGTATGAGTTGTAGCTGTAGCGTTTCTCTAATGTGTAACGGGAGCCAAAGTCTTGGATTCTTTATTTTCTCGCGTGAGAGAGAGAGAGAGAGCGCAAAGTGCCACTTTATTCCGGATAAATTATGTCATTTGGGAAAAATATACGCGACGAGAGAGGCGATATGTGTTTCAATTATACAGGAGTTTCCTGGGACGCGTGTGTCTCTTTATTTTGTGCCGCGTGTAATAGCGTTTAGAAACGTGTAAATGGGGGCAGTAACGTGTTTCTTGGTATATGGGTTGATACGGGGCAGATCGCCAGACTTGGGTTTTTTTTAGATTGGTGACATTTTGTGTACCTGATTTGATCGTAGACGAAAATTCATGGAACGGATTTGAATTCTAATATTTACAGATTTGTTTTTACTGAGATTTGTATATTCTTGAGAAATCAGAACAATCACCCCTTTTTCATATATACGCTGCTTTTTTTTTTAATCTAAGTATACAAATATATGACTAATATAAAATATATACAAATATTGACTTGATGTTAGACTGTGATGTTATCCACATGGAATATATCTATCAAAATTGAAAACTGAAAATGATCGCATAAGTAAGATTTTAATTATAATATAAATTTAATAAAGATTGGTAATTTGATTAATAATTCAAATTCCGAATAAAAATTATTTTGAATTTCGATATAATTCATTGAATTTAACGATCACTCTATACACCTGTCGTGAAAATCATCACTTTACGAAACGTATCAATAGCATCTACAAAATTAACAAAAAAAGATCTAAGGAATTCCAAACTACGACCCATTTTCCCATAGCTGAATTCCTAGCTCACCTCCAATGACCACATATCTCACAGTGTATCTTCCCATCCACTCCAGAATCATATGTCTCTCTTTCTCTCGTCCATTCCTGGAAACAATCATCATAATTATACATACGGTCATACGCACGCGTGCGCGTGTAATAGCGTCAGCTCTGACACTATTTAAGGACATAAAGCGAAAAATCGGATTTCTTCTAATTTCCCCATATTGTGATTACAAATTAATTTTGGTACGATTTATATGGTTAATATTTCAAGACCTGTGATAGTTTAAGGAAACTGAAATTTTCAACTTCAAAGTTTTAACTGGGGAGATTCCTATCTTGAGCTTCTTGAAAATGGTCATTTTAATGTATTATAACAAAAATATTCTTAAATGTTCTTTGAAAAACTAGTATACAATACAATAATATATTATATATAAAACAATAATTAATAGAAGTAACACATAATAAGCTTGGTAGACTAGTGTTTTCTTTTTTAAGTTACAGCTATTCTAAAGTTGTGCTGCATTGTTAATATTATATCTATATCCTCATTCAACATATGAAAAGGATTATCTCTGCGTTTCGACTTGTGGCGTTATTTCGTCACTTTTACATTTTTTTACTAATACTATAATAGTATTGTGCTTCAGATTGTGAATTGAAGGATTATGATTATAAATAATAATTATATTTTTTTAATGAGAGGGTTTTATGAGAATGATAATATTTTTTTGTTTTTTCAATAAATACAAGTATTTTATGACTTGGAAAGTGATCATATACTAGTATTAAAATGTATGTGTGTGTGCGTGCGTATGTGTGTAGTGTGGGTGCATGTGTGCGCGTGTGTGTGTGCGCGTATGTGTCTATGTTATATTAATATATTTTACATAAATATTAATATAAAAATATTAAAATATTAATATATTTTAATAATGTATTTTACATTCATTATAGCAAGTGTACAATATATATTGTTTACAGTATAGCAATTGACGTCACTTTGAGAAAATATAGTACATATATAAAATAGTTAAATTTCTCACGTTACTGTCGACTGATAAACGACCTACTTAGGCGTCAAATTACGATAAAAGCCTAATCGCACACATCAAAAATGCATTCACACACATGCACATACATATGCATACATATACACGCACACATGTACACGCATGTACACACATACACGCACACATGCACACACACACACGCACATACACTCACACACACATGCGCGCGTGGAAGCACACACACACACGCACAAACGGGGTTGGCCTCAAAAAGAACGTGTCACGACCTTCCCAAACTGCAGCAGCAGCAGCAGCAGCCGACCTGAGAAAAATGAAATGGCGCGTGACGAATCAGATTTGAATGTCGCGTGGATCGAGAGCTGAGTCCTCGCGTGTTCCCACAGTTAATAAAGCTATTAACTTTATCTCCCGTGCGCGCGAGGCCCTCGTCGCTCTCATCGCTGCTTTGATCCCGATGAATATAATTCAACGTCGTCGCTGCCCCGTGGCCTCATGCCCGCGTATGGCGCTTTATCGCGAGGTCTGATCTGCGGTGTACACGAGGTATACGGCAGTGCGTATACCGGGGGTTTTTTTTTTCGGCTGTGGACGGCGGCGCAGGTCCTCGTGTGTCTCTATTTCTCGCTGGGAGTCTGCGGAGTCCGCGTGCTAGATCTTATTCTCTTCGGAGGTGGTAGAGAGCGAGGAGAGGACTGGCTTCTCATCACGGTGATTGGGGAATCTCTGTCCGGAGATCTCATTGAATCTTGAGTTTTCGGAGCTAGGAGGTTTTCGTGTACTGTATTTATGTGAAAATTCCAGAAGTGTCTTTTTTAAGAAAGATTTGTTTTCTATTATTCTTACGGAAACGTTTTAGTGCACTATATACATAAAAGTACATAGCGTGTTTCACTATTAAAGGGTCATTTTTCGTGAACTTCTGAAAAATTGTAAAGAAATTGTATAGCATTATTATTATAGCGAATAACCAGTAGTGGTAGTATTTAAGAAGGTTCGATAGTAAAGTCAAAATGATAAGATATTTCTAAAATTTTAATGTCATCCTTCTATGAAGTTTACGATAGCATATGAAATTGGAAAGCATTATAGCCATTACCGTTTTAAAGATAATTGACTTCAAAGTTTGACTCTTACACATGGGCTTTTATGGAAGCATCTTGTAAACTGACAATAAATTTAGAGTGTGATTATTCAAAAGTGATAAGAAAGAAATAAAGTACAATGCAAAATATTGGAAAAGTATTAAAGATCATGTACCTAAGCGAAAGCTTAGAACAAATGATAATACCGATTCCTAGTACTAAGCGAAAGTGTAAATAAAAACACAAGCTTGTTGGTTGTGCGGGGAGGTGCGCGGTGAGAAGCTTACGCTTTTCTCACCCAGCACGGGAGATTTATCTAACCCCCTTAAACAAACAGTAGTCCTTATTCAATCTAAAATTGCAGTTTTATACATACCCGCAAAAGAATCGCTTGGGTCCAATAGACCAAGTGTGCACCCAAGGTCCAATGAATGTTTTTAAATAATTAAAAATTTCAATCCAAAGGTAATTTGGATAATTTGGTTTGTAATTTTTTTTGCACAGCAAAATTTTCTTTCTTAAATCGATTTTGCATTGTTTCTAGATTATTTATCAACCAAAATACAAATAGACGGTGGAGCCATTTTTGAGAAATGGTACTTTTGTTCACCAGATTGATGACGCCAGTTTGATTCTTTAAATTTTGATAACGGATTCGTAATCAACGACCACAAAAACCCTTATATATAAATATTACCAATGGTTAGAAAAATATATGCTTGAATGGGCCATTATAGACCATATATCTTGTATAACTCTTTGGAGCACAAATTTTTCTAATCATCTTTTTTTGAACATTTGTATTTAAGGGTTTTTGTGGTCATTGATTACGAATCCCTTGTCGGATTTTCAAAATTTATAATGTCTGTACAAATATGGTGTACAAAAGTGCCATTTTACAAAAATGGCTCCACGAATTATTTTTATTTCGATTGGTAAATAATCTAGAAGCAATGCAAAATCGATTCCAGAAAGACAATTTACAGTGCTAGTACTTGTGGGTTAAAATATGTTAAGACGATCACCGTGATAGTAAAAGTCTGCTTGCTACCGAAAATTATAAGAATACATATTTTTGTATTCAACTTCAATAAATGACTTCCTACAATGGTCGATAACTGGACGGCACCAATATAAATATACGAATCTTCCTAAGGACACCGCTAAACAACTCAATCCAGCATTGCGCAATAGACCACTTCCCACTGAACCCCATCAACCACAAAAATCGTCACCCGAAATTCCTCACCAACCTCTTCATTCACCTTCCCCGAACTTTCTCCCTGCCTCTCTCTCTCTCTCTCTCTCTTTTTTTTTCGTCTCTCACAATCCCCAATCTCCGGATCTTCCAGGGTAGCATGGCCATAGGTCACAGAAGAAGAATCAGGCTGGAGCGAGCGCGCGCTTGCCTGCGGTGGTCGCGTGGCTCTCTTACCTGGGGACGGAAGGATGCTTATACCTATACGCGTCTTTGTGACCGTGCGCGCCGCTAAACGCTATCTGATGAGCTGTCCCTACCAATGAGCTTCTCTGCTTTGCTGGTGCTGTTCTGCGTATATATATATATACACGGTACACGGGGATATAGCGTATCAATCGACACGTAAATGAGAGATGGTTGGGAGATCTCGGGGGTAGCTGTATAATGGATGAATACGAAGAGTCGAGGGGATTTTTGAGGGAGGAGGACGTTATCGCGATTTGGTTGGAGCTGGTTTTTCACGGTGGGTATCATGAAGGATTGGATGCTGCCGATGGGGCTTTCGTCGGGGTTGTTATAGTGAAGATTTAATGCTATACTTTTGGGGATAGGGTTAGTGGACCAGTGAATGACAACGTGAAAGCTAGTGAATGGCCAGGTCACGTGGTCATTTCATTGGATGGAAATATATTTTTAAAGTACTTTCTTCATTAAGAAACTGTACTTATGCTTTTAGGAGTACCGATTTGCCTATGCATACTTCTTTAAGTATCTTGGTCGAACACTGGTTCAGTTACCCTATCTATTTTGATTTGGAATTGTGTTTTACTAAACTCTTTGAAATTTACACGATTTTATGTAGTTGGAAATTACCATCAATTCTTTTTTAAAAAGCATCTTTTTAAAATTTCTAATACTTTTATGGTAAAGAAGGATATTTAGATCACGGTTTGTTTTTCATTTTTTTCTTTTTTTTATAATTCTCGCTTATGGAGACAGTGTATTATTAAGTTTTTAAGCTCCTATTGAGTTGTAGTAGCATAAATTGTTTCTAACTTAGTCTCCTATATTTCTCTCATTTTTCTCGAATCGTAATTTTTCGAGTTATAACGTTTTACCGATTAGCCCCTCAACATAGCATAGAAATTATTTTTCGCTGTATTGGTGATCATGAGTAGCTTAAAAGACTTTTACATATACCTATATGGTATGAAACTGTAAAGTATTATGTCGTTATACATAATTATAATATTATTGATGTACTATTATATAGATAGATAGATAGATAGATAGATTAAGATATATTTAAGCACTTGTCAAAAAATTATATAATTTTAGTATAAATTAAACTATATTACAACTAAATGTATTAGGAAGCATAACAAAAACATGTTAAATAATATTATTTTAATAATGTGTATAAAATATTGCAGAAGCTAAATTAATTTCGAGGACTCAAGTATGTTCATTTTTCATAGATTTAACTCAATTTTATTTATTAACGTAAAACTATTGTTGTGACACATTATTGTTTAAAATATTCCAGTAAAGAATAAATTGTGCTCTTAAAATTGTAATTTAATTCATTGAACATGAGCCATATACCAACTGAACTATAGAGTAGATCTATCTAGTTTGTCATGGTAAATATTCGAGGGCATCGATTAAACTCGATAATTTTCTACCAGGAAATGTTATTGTATAATTTTCACACGTTTAATTTTCCTCTTCGAATCGTTACTAACACAACCGTTTCATCATTCTATCCAAATCAAAATCCAATTTGGAAAAAAAATAAAAGAAAAAGTAGAAATAAAAGATTAAAATTAAAAGTACTTTTAAAACTGCCAATTATTTCTTCAAACTACCAAGTCAATATTTTAATCACCTTACCCCATTCATGCATTCCTCCCCATCAACACTTCCCCATTCAATACTCTCTCAAAAACATATGTTTTCTCCAGAAAATCCCAATTCTCATGCGCCGGACCACCACCACCAACAGCAGCAGCTGCTACTGACCAGTACACTGCGCAGCATCAGCACTCCAGTCTCTCTCTCTCTCTCCCCCCCTCTCTCTCTTCTCTCTCACTCGCTCAAATAACCGGCGCGTGTTCCCCATTACCGCGACGGATTATCCCTCAAACGACGGAAAAACGGATCACGCCGAGTTAGAGAGAGAGAGAGAACTGCAGCTCGTTAATAATATTTAAAAAGAAGCGTGGCCACGCGCCCGCGCGGCTGACAAATGCCCGGCGGGATTACGCCTCTATGGCATGTGGAGAGAGCGCGAACGAACGCAGAGTATAACTCCTTTTCGAGAGGAAACGAGGGTATATAAAAGGGAGTATGGAGGAGCGGCGTTTGTGCGCAGCGGAATTCTTCGCGAGGAACACTCTTCCGGATGAGTAGCGCCGGATTTCGAGAGCGCTCGAAGTGTTCGTGGAAAGTGCAGCGGGGCCATTTCATGCCGGTGATTCACCTTTCGTTTGTCGGCGTACGATGGGTTTGAAAGACGTTTGGAAATCTTTTGTGTAGGTTTAATGTTTGGAGTGAAAATGAAAAATTTTCACAAATTTTTTATTGCATATTTTGTTTTGTAGAAGCAAGGAGAATACGTACAAAAAATGTTTAGTGAAATTAGATATGCTCTTGCATCAGAAACTTATGTAACTCCCTGGGTAACAGTTTTTATCGATACGGTTTAACACTTGTTTTAACATGATTTGACATATATCATTTATAACTCTAAATTATATTTTTCAGTTTCAAGCAATTTTTTAATTTATTGAGCAATTGACTTCTTTTATCATACTAAACTCTTATTTTATCATATAAAAATGTAAATATTGCTTTAAAATACAAAATATGACTTAGAATTGAAGATAACGTGTGTCAAATAATGATTAAAAAGGTTTCAAATCGTTTCAATGAAAGCTGTTGCACAGAGAAACTTTTAAAGTTTGTAAAATAAGTTTATGAAATTACGCATATTAATTTATTTCTACGTATTCAATTCTCAAGAGTTTTAAAAATTTTTACGCTTTAAAGTTGTGAGTATATCCACGTTTGGCACAATAAAATTTAACATATATTAACTTTTGATCTGTAGGATGCAAAACGTGCCCGTGTACAACTTCATAGCATTAAAATTATAAAAAATTTTGATATAATCCATTATAGCAGGGTGTACAGAACAGAAATAAATAATTAAGTTTTATTATTTTTGGAACCTGCTACTATTAAAATGAAAATTTGTATTGTAAACGGTAGGCGGTTGTTCAAATATTAGTATATTACACAGCGCTTTATCGGGGGGGGGGGGGGGAGTTCTTGCTAACTTCACGATGTGTGATGAAGATATAGGTAAGTCAGTGAAAATGCGTTACATGAGAGAGGGGGGTTTTAAAGATGGTAATAACAGCGTTACGCAATATTTGAGTGTCTCCCTAGATCTAATTCATAAAATATTATCGATTTTCTTCCCAAGCCGAAAAGTCAATACTGAATACGCAAGCAATTTTTTTAAGTAAGAAAAATAAATTTCGAAAAATACATATTTATCAATTACTTAATCCTACGAAAGAAACAGTGTTAATTATTCTATTTGAACAGTTCTCAATTTATTCATTCTGAACATTTTTTATTCTTTTAGGTCACACATGTAAAAATTTTTAAAAATTCCATACATTTTTTTGGCTTTTTGGTAAAATAAGCAGTGGAAGCCCACCCTAAGTTTAACAAAGGTTATGTAAGTTTTGAAATAGAAAAAACTTTTTACAAAAATTGTATTTCTATATAATGCTAATTATAATTTAAAGGTGAATACATGTTAATACGACTGTATTTAAAGTATTTAATGCAACCTTTTCTTTTTATATGAGTATCAATGTTTAAAAACACTTCTTTTCTAAAATCAGACAATTCCACTCTAACCCACGTGTCTTTCGCGTCATGAACTTTATATAGAACTTCGCTTGGCTAACAAGCCAGTCTGCTGTCCGACATTCTCATCTTCTTTTATTGTGCAGTGTATACAATAGCCTCCCTTTTACACGCACGTCAGATTCGATTGTCCGGCAGACGGAGCAGCGCGAACGTGCGCCGCGACGAATCGGACCATCGGCAGCAGTTCGTCCCTTTTTGGCGGATAATAGCCGCTGGGCCCCGGAACGTGTCGATTCTTTGAGTAGGAAATTAAGCGCTTCATGCTCTTTCGTGATTCTCGAAGATTACGTCTTGATTTCCTTGGTGATTTTTATTTCGCTCGTATCGATTTCAAAGTTTGGATTTGAAGATTTTGTTATTTTCAAGGGGAGAATCTTGATTGGAGTGACAGTTTTTCGATAATCTTATAAATAGAAAATTGTACGATTTTACTTTACATTTTGTTGTTATAATTTTAGTAAATATTATGGATAAAGGATATAATAATAATTATAGTGTAAAAAATTTATGTTTTTAAATGATTACAATAAAAACCACCTAATGAAATGGGTATAATATTAGTAGAAAAGGTTTGTATTAATTTTAGAGCAACTTTAAATGGTTTTAGCTATAGAGCAAAGTATGAGCTTTCGATACCTCTTAGATTAATGCTTTGTTTATTTAATTTTCTTTCATTTTCTAAAGCATTTTATAAATTATATAAATAAAATGTTAAGACTATTAAACGACAAGCCATTTTTCACGAATTGCATCTCCACATTGGGATTATGTCATACATTTTATAATGTTTTTCTAAATAATTGTTTTCCAATAATATAGAAATTATAAAAATATTGTTTTTTTCTTATTTATTGGGTAGCTAATACATTCATTCCTGGTATAGTGATGTCGTATATTGTATGTTTTATACTCATTTCTCTTCAGTATGATGTTGAATATTGTAACTTCCATACTTTTGCTTTCATAATAATATTGAACATAATTTTTAATTGGTGTTTCATTAGCGATTCATTATATATTTTTCACTTTAAACTGCTTCTAAGGTCCATCCATTATTTTATTTTTATAGGATCAGACGCGTGCTGCACGCGTAAATGTTAAGTTATATGTTTTCAATTAGAACATTTGTTTCTTCGACCAATCACAGATCTTACAATAATTAATGCCCATAGATTGTATGTAAATGTATTTTCTAAAATTGTTAACCGAAAACATCCAGAACAATGAACAAATCCATAGAATCCACCATATCTGTGAAAAATTAAAAAAACTGCGCCACAATCTGTCGTTATCTCCAACGCACGATCTGCACAATAACCGTTACGAAATTTCCATCTCTCGAATACTGCTCCCATATATCCAGGGCCGCGGAACATCGATTTTTCTCATTCGCTCGCTCGCGTGTAATGTGGCTGCAGGCGCGCGCGCCTTCTCATATGTACCATACCTTCGTGCATGTAATTAACGCGAATCCTCTGCGCTTGTTCTCCGCCAGCTGGGAACGAGGAAACGCGCGCGAGTTCGTCTATACCCGTGCTTGAAAAAAAATCGCGCGAAGACGATGAGTCGGTTATTAACTTTTTCTTAGTGAGATTGCGCCTGTTTAAAATTCATTACGAGGTTGAATTGGTAAGCCATAAGGTAATGTGATTGCAATTCTATTGTGCTTCTAATTTCCTTTGAATTCTTTCATCAATCATCGTGTAAACTTATCGAGATAAAATTAATGAGAAAAACCGATTTTCTAATACGAAAATGACCGGTTTTCAAAAGGTCACTTGTGTATGGCATTTTGATATGAAGCTTTGAATAAACTGAAGTCTCTTAGTTATCAATCAAAAGAAACTGTTGATTAGATTTCATAAATCTTCTACTACTTTCTTAAAACAGTATAGTTTTTATTTTACAAATGAATATTCTTGAAAATTCTTTTTTTTTAGATAATTACTGATGTACGAAATAAGATTAAAAGAGAAAACTGGAAATGTAGTCAAAAGGTTATTTTCTGTTACACAGGAATATTGCTTGAAAATTTGAAAAAGTTTATTCCAAAACTATGTAAAAGATTTCGCTAAAAATTCATGTACAGGGGTTTTCGAGGTTGATTGCGAAACCGATGTTGAAATTGCAAAATACGAAATGGCTGATCCAATATGGCAGAAGAAAATTTGTTTATTCATCATATTGGAGCCGTTTATATTGATTTCTTTGAAATCTGACGTAATATTTATAATAAGCGGCCCGAAAAACCCTTATGTATACTCTGCTCCAATGGACTCTTTCACGATTTCTTAAAATATTAACGCTATGAATCTATTCATGGATAAGTTGAAAAGTTTCAAAGTTTCAAAGGTTGAAATATGCTTCAACTCATAGCGTAAAAATTTAAATAATTTGCGAAAGAATCCATTGCAGCAGGGTGTACAAAGTTTCACAAAAAATTAATCCAGTACAAAAATATAAGGCTGAAAGGGTTATAAAGGGTTAAAATTATACACTTCTGTAAAGTCCGAGGCCGAAAATTCCATCCATCCGCTTTTCGATTCAATATCTCGCTCCCAGATACTTCGACACATCCTACAATATCTCCCGCGCGCGCAAACGTACAATTTCGCGCGTACGACCGATATATCCAACGAGAGCACTGTGCTGCACACCGCAGTCGAGTGCATTTGCGCAAAAAAAAAAAGCAGATAAACGCGTGGCAGTGGCGCACGCTCGTGTTAATTGCAGTCTGCTTCGACGATCGGCTTTATCGGCCAGCTGCTGCCGCCGCCGAGCCTCGGACGTGCATATAAAGCAGCTATCGCGGAAACGGGCGACGAGTTATGCGGAGTTAATCGATGGTTGCAGCGCGCGATGATCATCTTTTGGGCGATTTATCGACGAATGGTGGACGGTGGATCATTTAGGTTATTGATATGTAGATGGGATTAGATGGGAGAGGGATAGAGTTGACACAAATAGGTTGATCGAGTGGCAGTAAAATGTAGAAATGAGTTGTAGTTATTAGGTTAGTATGGCTCTATAGATCGCGTAAAAAGTTAGTTTTTCATATAACATTTCGAAGCACTTTTATAGTTTTAGTTCAATAGTCAATACTTAATAATATAGTCAATTACAATAATGTAAAAATTGATAACTGTTTTAATAAAGATTTATAAATATATTATTATAGATGATGTATTATTAATTTTATATTTAGCCTGTTAGTATAATTTGTCGTTCATTTCTTTTTATAAAAAGTTAATTTTTAAGAAAAGTAGGTATTACAAATGTACTAAATAAAATCTTGCAAAGTTATATTTAGTATCTATAAAAAACACAAATTTTAGTACCTCTTGCACTTATTACGTGAATAGACATTGGTACACATTGACATGTGCTTTCAGGCGATATTTCATGAATATGCGCAGTGCAACAAGTGTATATAATAAACCACTAAGGATATGTTAGTATATACATGTGGGCCCCTAGTTGTTCCCGAAGTTCCGAATAAAGCGACACTTGTGGTAGGCGGGGCGCTTTTACATATATATATATACGCTAACACAACCTTATAGTGATTTAGTACGTATGAGATATGCGTACAGCAAATACAGAATGCTAAAAATTAGGATGTATACAAGGTATCCGTAAGAGAAATAGGTAGGTTTGGTAAGGGGGCAAGCATGGGTTAAATAAAGAAAAACACTTTTTTATGAGTCCATAAAACTTTTGATACTTAAAAGCCATCATTCTGAAAATTTTGACTATAAATATTTGGTCATATCGTTAATTTTACCAACGTAAACCCTCAAGATATTGATCCTATACGTCATGATAAATCACTATTGTTAACACGATTCTAGGCTGCATGATGAACGAATTCTTTTTACTGTTAATCGACTCCTTTCGACGTGTATTCAAAATGAAGTGGATCGTTTTGACGTTCAATATTTTTTATCACTTTTTTTCAGAGATCCAAACAGTTTTTTTTTAAATTTGTATTAAGGAGGTCCGAGCGGCATACTAGTCAAAACAGTGACTTATGAAAAAACGTTATTCAATAGAGAAGTTTATGACAATGTATCATGTTAACAAATTACATATTTAAAAAACTTTGAATATTCATATTTATATCAAACGCATATTTATCTTATTTCTTTCTGAAAATATCAATATAGACCTTGATTTGACTCTAACCTCTAAGGTGATTCTCTGTTTTCAGTACTTTTTTTTTTTTTTTTTTTTTTAACGTCGCCATGTTTATGCTCCCATGTGGTGCTAATCGACGACGGGGGTCTGCGGTGTGTTTGTAAACAAAGCACATGTAATTTTTACAGAGGTGCTTGTATCAATCGGCAGAGACTAGGATTCGAACCCGGGTCACCGGCGTGGGAATCCGACACTCTACCGACTGAGCCGCCGCAGGCCCCTTCAGTACTTTTTTGCGTTATTCTATAAATATCTCTCTAAAACGCCAGGCAACCCTATTTTTGTATTGTATGCACATAAAATTGGAAAGCTAAAGATTAATTTGATACTTTAATAATCTAGAAAAGTTTCCTACAAATGCATGAATTTTTTATTTCAAACGCGAAAAATGCGTTTTCTGCATATTAAACGGGCTAAACGGGCGAACTTTAGAATTAAATATCTTTTCGAAATGCAAGGCAACCTATACTGAAAATTTGTCTCTGGATTCAAATAATCTTTATTAACAATTACAAAATAGATTTAGGTCTTAAAGTTTAAAATTACTTTTCGCTCATACCCCCTTAATTAATTTTTTAAAATCGGTTGAATCTCTGTAAAGATTAAAAAAAATTTAGGGGTTTTTGGGGTTTAATCCAGTAACTCAAGTTTTCTTCGTGTACTTTACAAAACTGAAAAGTAGTGATGTGTATTTCAAGTAATACTGGAATATTTAAGTTATATTGCGTTTTATAGAAGATATAGACCGTTTTCTTCACAAAATGCGAGAAAATCCTGTCACACGTAATGTCTGGGGCATATAATATGGGTGCATTTTATAGATTCTTCAAAAATTTATGTTGATTTTTATATACACAGGTATTAAAGGATACTTTTATTTTATAATACCGGTATTATAAATAAATATACTATTCGCATTAAAAGATCCTTTACAAAAATAAAATTCTGCAGGACTTTTTGCAGAAAAGTCTGCAGAAAATTCTGCAAGACTTGCAGCAGAGTTCCCTGGCAGGCTTTTAGAACCAGCAGAATTTCCGGTAAGTTCTTTTACAAGGTTTCTGCCTGTAAGGTTGTCTGCAGAAATATATTGGCGAAAGTTTTCAAGTAAGAAAAAAAACATTAAAACCGCAAGTTGAATCGGTAACACGTCTCATTTGGGTGTTATCATCCAGGTAGTATCGCTTAAATGGGGCATGTTAACAAGGCAACTAGCGTTTTAATGTTTTTTTTTTAATTGAAAATATGCGCCAAGTATATTTCTGCAGACAAAGTTGCAGGCAAAAATCTTGCAAAAGAATCTACCGAAAAATCTGTAGAAAATCAGGGATATTACGTAGACAAAAAATTTCGTATTTTTCCGTCAAGAAACTGATTTATATCTTCTATCAAATGCAATGTAACCTAAGCACTGCAGATTTTTTTGTAATATATATCACTACTTTTCAATTCCATGCAACATCAAAACCCTCCAAAGTGCTTTTTGAAGCATTTTTAAACAAATAAATGAATACAAAAATTTACGTATCAGATGCATGTACAAATAAGTTAAAATTGAGAGGAGGGTGAGAAGAGGTTAAGAAAGGGGGTGAGTAGGGGATGAGAATAGATTGAGGTAGAGGAGAGGCTGAGGATGAGCACTTTTGAAATTGTTGTGTCGACAGTAGCAAAATATATTTATAAAATAGATAGGTATTCTACAATATTAAAACAAAAAATGTTTACCGAAACGGTCCCTTTTTCTTATAGTTGGTGAAATTGTATACGAGTATTAATCCAACCAATATCAGCCAGCGTAATGTTCTAGTAGAAAATTAAAATATGCAAGTTCATGTAACAAAACGACAGATATACTTCTATCATTTACAAATAATTTTTAAAGTACTAACAAGTAAGTATGGTGAAAATTGGTATAATCTTATATTGTAGTCTATCCAAGAATCAAGACCTAAAATCGTAATATGTTCGACTTCATTATAGTATTAATCTATAAAGGCGATTAATAAGAAAAAATAGATTCCATATCACCTCACTGAATCTCTTCAGGTTCGTACATAGTACACGACATTGGAGAATAATCATTGCCCTCACAACTGTCTTGAAGATCCAAGATCACGTACAACTCTTCTTCTACTACAAGAGCACACCAACATCATTTAAATACATTGTAATAAATACACAAAGCAAATACATTTCCTCCACTATTCTCCAAGCACGCCGTTATCCCCGCATCGCCACGAACTACAAACCCCACTGCTGATAAAAAAAAGGCATATCCCACTCGCTAATTATACAAACCAGCTCACAAGACACCCTGCATTGCACGGCGCAACAAAGTACAACACCATCGAATCTCGTCACGCAGCGTCACAACAACCTGCACAGCCACACCGTGAAAATAGCTGCGCACTGCACCGCACCGCTTGTGCAGGAGCGAAGAATTACGCTCAGGCGTCGCGCCGAGTATATTATATAGAGAGACACGCGAGCTGTGCGTGGCATGAGAAAGGAAGACAGATAACGCCGCTGTTATTTTGCCGGGCGCTCGGCTTGAACACGGATATTAGGGCCGGATGGCCCGGTATTTATGGCGGCGTGCATCATCCTCGTCGCGGGGTAATGACGAGGCTCGAATTATTGCAAAAGGCCGGTAGCCGGTGGGCGCGCGATTATGTATTGCTGTCGCTTGGGCTCGATTCGCAGCAGGTGCGCGTATAGTTCGTGCCGGTGCTTGGTTATATGTGCTGGAAGGGTGCGCGGAAGATAGGTTTTGGGAATCGGACCGAGTAGTCCTCGGTCGAGGATGACAGGAATTTTTAGGGAATTGCGGAACGATCAGGTTTTCTTCTTGGTAATTTATTTTAATGTAATGTATTATGCTGCAGTTTTTTGATTTTTGAAAATAGAATATTTTATTTGGAGATTTTGATATACATGTGATCTTTGATTCCTGCTACTTTAAATTGTGTAAAAAAATAATTAATTTGATTTAGTTTTATTAGATTGAAATTCTCGGCGGCTGTGAGAATCTCTCTTGTAAACGAGATTCTTGCTGGGTCTCTAGTCTTGTAATAATTTCTTAATGTTTTATTTTTTATATTCTTCTTGTGCTTCTATAATTATTTTACTATTTCTTTATTTTTCTATGGACATTGTAAACGCATCATTCTAGTTTATTAAAATAAAACTCACTTTTAAATGAGATACTCGTGTTTAAACGAGAATCTCACTGCTGCGAAAAATTTTACTCTGAAAATCTCGCTTTGACATATAGTATCGCTTCCAACCGAAAATCTCATTTCGACTGAGAATCTCGCTACCGACCGAGAATGTCGCTGCCGATCGAGAATCTCGCTGCTGACCGAGAATCTCGTTCGAGACGAGATGTAAAGCACTTTTATACGCACAAACTTTATGCATACCTGGGCAAAATAGTAGATTATACAAGGGAATAAAGTCGAAGATTATTCCCGAGGGTGGATTTACTCACTTCGCTCGGGCAGTAATCATCCGAGGTAATAGTCAGCTTTATTCCCCTGTTGCATATAGAATTTTATTTGCGACTTATCTGTGGTCACTTTAATGGCTTGAAAAGTGGGACCCAGGAAAATAACTAGAATTTATTGAAAATTTATATTAATACAGAAAGAAATAGTTTAAAATTGACAAAAAAGAGAGAAAAGCAGAGAAACTGAAAACTTACTTTCTTTCCGGTTTTCAGGCCAATAAAGTGGACTTTATAGTTACGTCGTGAATAAAATGTTTAATAATTTACAAAATTTAATTAAAATGGTAAAATGTAATTTAAATAAATTGCTTTTTTAAATAATAAGATCACTTTGCCGTCGGCGATAAGGGTTACAAAATAATTGTGACAAATAATACAATTTTATTATTTGTCGTGTTCATGAGCTATATTTACCTGGAACGGTTTGAAAGTTTACGTGTAAAAAATGGTAATTCAATCGCAAAGATAATCGCAAAGATATCAAAATCAACTTCTCTTCTTGTGCATGATTATAAAAAGCAATTTTAAAACATTTTGAAAATTTCCATAAGCTACTAGCCAAAAATCATACAAATCAAGAAATTTCGATATCAACACTCAATTACAATCATTCACAAATAATTCGCCGTCAAGATGCATTCGACATCCACCCCGCTACATAACGATAACTAACGACTCCGTACTCAAACACTATACATACACACAGAGTACACACGACGCACACATCGCCTCCGCGAGGGGAAAGCGGCCCTCGTTCATAATTTGTTTGGGGTCGTGTCTAAACGCTGTACGGCATAATTCGATTAAGCCGCGAGATTGACTCGTTCGCGTCTTGCTCGCGCACATGCTCGCACAATGAAAATAAGCTCATCTACACCGCAACAAGCCAACAGCAGCAGCAGCCAAGCAAAAACACACACGCACACGAGAAGACGAACACGTACGAGAAAGGCAAAAAAAAAAGAGGTGAAAGAGGAACGAGGAGAGTGTACCTACAGCTATACATGCATCGCGTATAATTCTTCCTTGCCCCCTCTGTCTTTCTGTCTCGAGCTTGCGCGTATATGTATAAACAGCCATGCGAACGTTATAACACGACAACGGCTCGCGCGAGCGTATCGCCATGGTGGATCTTGCATAGAGTCGAGCCGCGTGACCTTTTGTAAATTGTTGTTACTGCGGCGCGTGTGCGGTGCTGTGTGCGCGCAGGAGAGGAAGCGCAAGTGTACAGTGTAATTCTTTCTTTCTTTTCTTCTTTTTGTTTAATAATGGAGGAGGTAGCTGGTATGTGTGTGTACGAGGGGCACTACAATTTATTATGGTGTTACAGATTGCATATTGTGGAATATCTGTGTAGAAGTCTTCGTTGAAAGCGATTTCTGAGTGGTTTTAAATCGTTATAAACTAAGATGTTGTTTTAATGCTATTCAGGAATACAGATTTTTAAAATAAATAATTCATTTTGGTGATCTTGGATTTGCATGATATATTTGTCATAATTATACCGCGGTTCGTTACAAAGAGTATAGCGTTTCAATGTTTAAGGTGAAGAGTATCAAAATTCTGGGTTTTCGGTAAAAAGGCATCATTCAGCTTTTGTAGCGAAGAGTATCACGGTTCAAAAGTTTGTTAAGAGTGGCAAAGACTGCGTCCAATTAAACTTCTTATGTAATATCACTGAAAAGAAACATAGAAGATAATCTATCCGCATTCTTCTAAACACGAGATACCATACGAATAATACCTAAAGTTTAAAGGATTGCATGACATTTTTAAGTCTTTATTTACACAGATCAGACTATATAAATCTCCTAGCCTCCTAAACATGGGGTGCCATACGAATAATGCCTCATATTTAGAGGGGCAGTGCAGGAGATATTTAAGACCTTTACGCAAATCATGATGTCCAAAAGTTGTGGCCCCCTTAAAAAGACATTTTAAGACTTATTATACACAAATCAGACTATCTAAATGTCTAGGCTCCCCTAAACATCTAGTACCATTTGGATAGTACCCCCTGTTTAAGGGGCCAGGATATATTTAAGATCTATTTTACACAACTCAGGTTATTGAAATTTCCAGGCGCACCCCTAAATATGGGATACCGTCCAGATGATAACCCATGTTTAAGTGTACCAGGACATATTTTACACAAATCAGACTATTTAAATTTAAAGACCTCCCCTAAACATAGGGTGCCATCAGAGTGCTACCACATGATTAGGTGGATTAGAACATATTTAAGGCATTTGACATAATCAGGCTATCCAATTTTTCCGAGGTCTCTCTAAATGTGGCGTACTACTCGAATGATACCCCGTCTTTAGGGGGATCTGAACACATTTTTCGTTCTGAATAGCGAGAGTTTGCGTCAGAAAGATTTGATTGAAAATAGTTATTACGTGAAAACTCTGAATAAATAGCAATCAATTATCGAATCTCATTCACAAAACAATGCTAATAGCAAACAGCATTCTCTCAGAAAGCAAGAAACAAATTTTGATTAATAGAAAAATCGAGCACAATTACTGAACACGAGACAAATAGTAAGATATTCAAAGACAAGAAAAACAATCCAACCCAATGCCATATACTGTGACTGCTCGACTTTACACCCTCGTAATAAACGCACACATACATGCGCATACCTTAACTATATACAACTAGACGAATAATCAAGTCAGCACTATACTACACATATACATATCCACTGGCTCTGACTCTACCTCTGCAGCGGCACCGGACACGTTTCCCCCCGGGTAACCGGCTTATCAGATCAATTCACCGACGACGCCGGCGTGACTTTAGCACATTGCTTCCTCATATTTAGATATCGCGCCGCGAGTGCGCGAGCGCGTTTCCCTAAATAAATAATACATTAACCTTTAAAGAGCGCTTCGCTGTCGCTGCGCGCGCGCGCCGACACGAATAATGTTTTTATAATAGGATCGGTAGGTATATACCTGGTATACGTGCACGGTGGGGAAGTAGAGAAAAAAAACCGGCGGTGCGATGGAATTCGCCTGAAAGTATGAGACTTGAATTGCGCGAGGTCTTTGGCTGGCGAGAGTTTTTTCTTCTTCTTGAAAGTTGTTAACCTGGTGTTGTAGGTTGAGCTTTGACGCTCCTTATACGATCACGTGTTAAGTATTTAGAAAAATGTACTTGTTGTTTTGAGGATTTTTGTACGAAAATGAGGACTTTTCAGATTCTATGACAAAACTAGTACCATTTGGTAGGTTCCTTATTAGAGAATTTATGAAGTGCTTTTATGATAGGTCTTTGGAGAAATGGATTTTTGAAAAGATATCGATAGTCCTTACCAAAATTAGCATATTTCAAATTCCCACGAAGACTAACACTTATTGTCATAGTTTCCCAAGAAGACTAGCACTTTTGACGAGTTTCCTACAAAGTCTGACTTTTCATATATTGCCTACGAAGACTAGTACTTATCGTATAGAATATATAGGATAGAACGAGGTAATGCCGGTCACTGGCTAATTCCGGTCACCCTTATTTTCAATAATCTAAACATTTTTAGGTAATAATTCGAATAGTTATTACAAACGCGACATAAAATGCAATTAATCTAATGTCTAAACAACCTTCTATTCAGTTTTATTAAATTATACACAGTCAAAGTTTCGGTCTATATTTCTTATAAGAAATCTGGTCTGTAAAATAAGCTTTTATGCATATTATTTGTTACTTTATGCAGTTCTTTTTTCAACTTTATTAATGTGAACAATCTAAGAATACGAAGTAGTGAAGAAAAAAGAGTATAAACCTATTGCTTTTTTGTCACATCAATTTAAATTACTAAGCAGAATTGGGGTAATACCAGTCACAATGTTATTTATATGACGCTCCCGAAAGTGAGGCTAAGCAAACGTTGCATTGCGCTCTCAGGTAAGGCAACATTGCTTTAGTGTTTTTGATTAAACAGTGGCTATGTGTTACATATTTCACTATGTAAGTACGAATAATAATGCGACTGATTGAATGAAGGTTCATATAATTGATTTAAAGAAATTTTTTAACAGTGACCGGAATTGTACCAAGGCTGACCGGTATTAACCTTTGATGTGGAGTAAATCTGGTCAAAATGCTTTTTATTTTTATTTTGTCTTATAGCTTCGATATCTTACATTTTTATATTAAACTAATGAGAAATATTTAAAGTCAATGGTTTGAACTAGCATAATACTTATTTAAAGTTAATAGAATACAATTTGAAAGTGTAAATAACAAGCACGTTTGCTTAGGTGACCGGCAATACCCTGTTCTTCCCTAATTTAGGACTGTGCCTATAATCTCTCGAAAAGTCGCGTCGATGTTTTTTATCAAGTTCGGGTCGGTTACTAGATAGACTCTTTTGGTACTTGAAAAATGATCTGTTTATCCGAGGATTTTGCGCTACCCGAATAAATGAAAAAAGCTGGAAATAGAAAGACGGCAGAAAATCGCCAAATGTGCTAGTCTTCGTGCTGAAAATCCAAATGTGTTACTCTTCGTAGAAACATAGAGGACCTGCTATTCTTCAAAAGGTCCATCGATATGTTATGTTGTTAAAACATAAGCAGTTTAGGTATAGGAAATTATTACTTCCTCAATGCTTAGAAAGTATCATTAATATTAATGAAAAAAAACATTGTATCATTTATATAAAAAAATGGTATGTAGGGTAGAGTAAGGTTAATTTAAATTGGAAAAAAATGTATACAATATTGGAGAAGACAAATTAATGGCTGAGTTGAAATGTTCTATGTAATATTTGTATTATTATATTATTGAATCAAGTTCATTAATATTTAAAATTTGATTTTAGAGACATCTGAAGGTACACATTTAAAGAATGTATTTTCCTTATATTAATCTGCAACATAAAATATTGAATTCAAATAAAAAAAAATAGTATGTCAGTCAAGATATCCTCGTTCTTTCTAGCCATTTTTTTAAAATTGTTCAATACTCAAGAACGATTTAATTTTTGTTCAGAGAGAATAAATTAGGTCATTCAATAACTTTTCATTGTAAGTTAAATAAATTATAGTAATAAAATAAGCATATTCTTAATAATTCCGTATGTTTCATTTTCTAATTACCAGTAAACAGTATTTTTAGAACATTTTAATCGATTTCTGATCCTTCGATTAGCAATTAACGGTTTATAACTCGCTTTCATATTTAGAAACCATAAAAATCATGAATTCCATGTTTATTTTACAATAACCAATGTAAATTATCTTTGTGAACTACTTCGTCTGACATTAATTAATCAACGCTCCTAAAACACTGCAATCCGTGTGAAAAAAACCTTCCCTTCCAGTCAAAACACCATCGCGTAAAACAGCATAATAAACATCATCTCGCCTGATGAAATATAGATATTAGACAGCTCCAATACAGGGTGTAATATTCGTCACAGGCGTCAACGCTCGTAATTCCCTTTCGAAACAAAAAAAAGAAGGGTAAACCTCGAACCGATAACCATGCTCGCGTCTCAATTAACTCGCTGCCGCTGCTGCTGACGCTGCACCGCGTGAGCTTTCAGTATTACTAGCAAAATGAGGCCCAAGGAGCGGAGCGGCAAAAATAAAGAACCTACAACCTTATAGGCAACGCGCGCATATAAAAAAAAAGGAGAGAACAAAAAAGCGAAAAAGGCGCATCATATAAGCTAAAAGGTGCCGAGGCGGCAGCGGCCGCGGCACCGCTGGACGCCGGCGAGTATAAGGTTGCCGTTTTATACGCGCCGGCCGATATAAATATGCGAGCTTACGAGCGCCTCGCTCTTATATTCGGCTTCGACGTGCTGCAGGGAAAAAGCGGCGAGAGAGAGAGAGAGAGAGAGAGAGTCTTTGGTGAATGAAGTTTCGCCGCGATGACGCGATGGCGCAATAAAGTTTAGTTTTTCGTACGTCAGGGCGATGCTCTGCTCTCGCGGCTCGACGTGTCTTCAATATGGTGCTTCCTTTTTGCTGGACTCTTTGGGTCATCGTGAGCGAATGGTGGCCCTAAAGTTTGAAAAAGTAATTTTTGGATTCCGAAATCGTGAGAAAAAGGCTTGCATACACACACTCGTGCACTACGCACCGCAGAAGACGTAAGTTTGTCATGAAATAAAAATTGTATTATAGTTTCTCAACTTGTAAACTAATTTTCGAAGTGTATAAGGGGCTATTATTTTCGTATATGAGCTATTTTGCGTGCAATCATCAAGTTAAACAAATTTTGAGTTGTCATAGTCTTGTTCTCGGACTGCGACATATACATATACTGATGCAGATTCATACAAGGAAATACTCGTATATACACACATTCACTGCACACACATGCAATACACGAACGAATACGCATACGCATACGCACATGCACATGCACACATGCATACACCCACACCTACACGCATATACCCACACCCACACACATATACCCATCACCCACTCACCTACACACATAATCACGCACCTATAAACATACAAGCCTGACGCATACGCACACGCACACGCACATACTAAGATTTTCATCGTTTCAAAGGTTTCTCTTTGAGAAAGCGAAAATACATTATTGTATTATAATTGTATAAAACAATAATAAAGTATGTAGTTACAATAGTATAAACAATAAACATGCTTACATACACGCACATACATACATACCCACACACTCTCAGATACGCAAATCATATACCGACACAGGTAAAAATTACGGTTATAACAGTAATTTTGCATATGTACAAAATTAAATTTAAACATTGTTAATATTATAGATGTTAAACAATTTATAAAATAATTTAATCATGTTTTAAAAATATATCACTATTGGTAAAAATGAATTATAGGTCACCCTAATCCCTGTCTTTGTAACCATCGCTCATGTATTCCACTTTGAATGCAAAAACTACGTGATGTATTGAGCAATATGGCTCCTCTACACATCTTCTAAACATCTTACATCCCCTCGTCACAGTCCCACACCCGAGACTCATGCATTTGCCTGCATATATATATAATAATTACACTGCCGTTAAGCCGGCAAATCTGGCGCCTAGTTCTCTATATACATGCATCTTTTTAACATCCTTTCCGCGAATCTACGCTCGTACTATGCACACATCGTCTGCCTCAGTTCTTTCATCCATAAGAGACTCCCGCGCACTAAAACTTTTTGAATGAAACATCCGAAATGCGCTCTCCTTCCCGGAATCCTAGGTATAGACGCCGCTGGCGCTGCTGCAGACGGAGAAAGGAAAGAGAGAAAGAGAGAGAGAGAGGCGAGCAAAAAAAGGAGGGTAGAGACGTTTCGCCTACGTGGGAATAAAGAGCCGTATAACTAATTGGCGCGCTTCTGCGGCCGCGGTTCCTCCTCGCCACACACGAGGCGCCAAGGAGCCACAGAGAAGTCGAAATAAAAGAGCGTGCATCGGTACTGGATGTTAGGATGGAAGAAAGGAAGGCAGGAAGGAAGGAAGGAAGAAAAAAGTACTGTTGGATGAGGAGAAAGATCGAGAGAGTGGATTGGCAGATATTTTTGGTCGTGGATGTTAAATTGAAGACTGCGGAGTCACTTAGACCCATGGCTGTTGTACTGCATGTATGTTAAAATCTGAAATCTTCTAATATAGTAGTTCTGATCATTTTTGGGTCAATCAGCAACAAAATATTTCGTTTTAAATATGGTCTGACAGGAAACCACTTCATCGGCTCTGGATGTTCGGATAGAAAGAAGCCAGGAACATGTACAGTTGGAAGAGGAAGAAAAATAGAAAGATAATTGACTAATTTTTGGGTCATGGATGTTGAATTAAAGACTGCAAAATTACAAAGACTAGAACATGTATATCATAGATGCCAATATCAGAACAAATTGATAGTATTTGCAAAAGATTTACCACAATGTAAATTAGATCATTTTTGGGGCAACAAGCAACAACTTTTATTTTTATGGTCTGACAAGAAAGTGCATCCGTGTTAAATGCCGTTAAATCCAGTTTTGATCTACAAGCTCGTAGAGGAGAATTATCTATTTTGGGACACTTACCAATTTTTGTGTATAAATCTTTGTTAATTGACAAAATTTAAATTAACGAATCTGTCTGAGTATACTTAGAACTAACAAACAGTATACGAAAGCTTCTTAGAGATTCAGCAATTAAAGTATTTACAATTTAATTTAGAAGATAAATCTAAGTGACGCCTATTATAATATTCTTTTATGAACAGATATGTACTGGTAGACATAACGTATTTATTGTTCTTCTTGCTGAAGTACGAGTTTTCAAAAATAGGTCCAAGCAAAGTGTATTTTGAATTTAATATAATGTTAATCCCTAGTCATCGATTATATCGAGATATTATTTCACAATTTGCCTCTATCAGATTGATATTGATGATACTATATCCATCGCGAGTATTTTCCCCACTGTATCGCGCTTTCACATATCAATAATTGATGATATAATAAAAAATTACAATATACATTCATACATCATGTTTCTATTACATCTGCCTCAAGTATAAATTTTTGTATGCAACTACCATTACAAATCAAATTGAAGGATCCATAATGAAAAGACCACGCTGAATACAAGATGAATAATACATTGAAGCTATAATTTGGTAATAATTTTGTTTATCAATACTGCAAAGAGTTCGATTTTATATCCAAGCACACGGTAGCGCCTTAATAGCAAATATTAATTATTCGTACAACTGAATTTCAAAAATATCATTTTTCAACACAACACGTATCGAACTCAAATAACAATTCACGAACATCTTCAAAGTCTCAAAGTTACATTGAAAGGGAAACAGACACATGCATTCATACATCCATTACCCACAATCAACCACAAACTGACGACATCTCGAAACCCATCGCTAACAACTCCGCACAATCCTCCTCACTTCCACTCTCTTACACCTTACACTCGTATCCCTTTCTCAACGCTTCACGCACAATACCCACAAGCAGATACCCACTGTGTGTATACACTCCTACATGCGTGCTTCGCGGCAATTGAGAGAGGTTCGCTCGCTCGCGCGACTAGATTTGCGCGATTCGTCCGCCAGATTAAATATGGATGGGAAGCGCACGTATAAGAAAAACGCAGGGAAGAAGGGTATATAGACGAGGAAAGAAAAAAGCAGAGGTAGAGGGGATCGACTCACCGACTCACCTGTGCTCGCGCATTATATACACAGTTGCCGGCTGCGTGCAGGGACTGCAGCTATACACCAGTGTACAGCGAGCGTTTCGCACTGCTGTGTCTAATGGGAGCCGCTAAGCAAGTAGATTGTACGGAGAGCGAGGAGGCAGGAGATGCGTGTAGATAGGGATATTAGATAGACGGGATAGAGGAGAAGAATGAGAGGAGAGCGCGCGTGTATATGTATATATATATATCAGGGGAATGCAATGTAAATGGAGATGTGCGCGTTGCTAGGTGCTCCGGAGCAGTGATACTTTGCTGGTGGGAGTCGGAATGGATTGGTTGATAGATTTAGGTTTGATTTTTTGTGTCTCTAAATATTTATTTTTCTGTTGTTTTTTGTATAAAGTTGTAACTTAGGTAATATTCTCAAAAAATAAAATAATAGCGTATTTTTACTGAAGAAATATCACGTAACTTAAAGAAGGTGTAATTCTAATTTATGCTATTTAAAATTTTCGCAGTTTTAAACAGTGAAATGATAGCACCTTTTCACACTAATATTGCCTAAGCTAAAATAAGTCTAAGAATTTCACCTAACCTACATTAGGGGTAAGAATGCTAAATACTGTCAATTACTTAAAATTCGTAAAATATATGATTGTGGCATGCCTCTTAATTCATAAGAATAAATCAGTAGATAATTAAATACTAAACCTACAATATCTAACTACCTACAACGCTAAATTATTGAATTACTTTTAAATCAATTACACGCTAGCGATAAGTGCTAATTCGATAAACAGCACTTCGGCAATAATTGCTTTCCAGTAAAGTAAACACCGACTGCACGAAAATCCGCCATCGCCATCAAAGAACTCGAACTTACAATTCTCTCCCAATTCATTCACAATCCAAGTTCTATTATGCTTTGAAATTATCATCGCGCATCAATCAATCTCTAACGAGCTGGCACACGAATCAATGCCGCCCCTTCATAAAACCATCTTCACAATAAAATAAATCTAATCTACAGCCAAACGAAGCATTTCATTCCTCGTTAAAAGAAGCCTTCCGGTATTATCTAAATCTCCAATAAACATCGCGAAGGCAGACGCTGCAGCGACGCTTTTATTTATCGCCGCAGTCTACTTGCGCGCGAAATTAGCGATGCCGGTAATTGTTATTGCCAGTGTGCGGATTAATGCGCGCGATCATTTCATGGAACTTCATTCCTCGGCTCGGTTGGCTTGGCCTGCTGGAGAAGAGCGTGTGTGTGTTGGTAGCGGACGCAAAGAACTGTGAAGGAGCGACTTGTCTTTTTTGCCTGCCTCAGTATTTTCAAAGTTTATCAGGGATTGGTTTGAAAAGTAGACTACGGGCAGGAAATGACACTATTATCTTCTTGTTTTTGGAGAAAATGAAGATACTACTGAAATCTGATCCGTCGACTATTTATATTTTTCATCTTTCGATATACAAGAAATATTTCCAGACTCATGTGATAAGTTTTTTAAGGTCTTGTAAGAGATATATAAAAAAGTTTCGACAAAAAAATTAAAAATTTTCAGATAACATGCTTTAAATAAAAGGAAGCATACAATAAAAATATATCTTCTACTAATATTTTGAAGCTTGTTTATATATTCATTAGAAATTAATAATTTTCTTGTATGAGTTTGGTAATATATTTGTAGTTTAAAAAGTAAAAAATGTAAACGACTGAAAGATTACTTTTTAGTATTGCCTCCCCTTATAAGGGTACATTTTCATGTGGATCTGTAAACAAAAACTTATCCAAGAGATATTAAATGCTACCTTTCTGGAAATTTCCAAAAAGAATAATGCCGTTTTACTAAAGTTATCATTCGACATAGACAATTATTATTTCTTACAAAATGATTTTTTTCTCGGCAAAAGAAAAATAAAATGGCTTAAAAGTTTTACTGAATATTCCTCTCCATATTCCTAATCATCTCAAATTTTTTCAAAAACTTTTCGTCATATGTTTCACAGATATTACCATTTAAACAGAAATTGACGTTTTCGTGTATAACAAAAAAAGGGAATGACCTTATCCAAACTTTCAGGTCGGAAAAGTTAGGTAATTTTATGCTCTTTCAAATGCTTTTCGCTGGTTTTGATAAAACTCAAAGCCGAAAAACTGTTAAAAAACAAAAGCGCATAGGAAAACAGAAAACTATTTTTGAGCCGCCTTCCTTCAAGAAAAACAAACAAAATGAGCTCTAAAACATTCATTTGTACCGTGGATTACTCGAGATATGGTGATATACATCCATATGTACATCCATCAAGATCATAGAAATAGTGTATTTTAATTCCTTATATCTCAAAACATATTTCTAACATATTTGTAGCAAAACTATTTTTTACTATCACAAAGCTTCCTTTAGGAGGAAGCAAAAGCACATTTATCCATTCTATGTGTAGTTACATTTGTTACATTTTTCAAAATTTAATTAATTAAATAATACCTATTAAAAAGAGCATTACGACCATTTTTATAGTATTTTGAAATCTATTCAATGAAGTATCAAAAAGCTTTCATATTCCACGTTTTATATATACTTCCAAAAATTTAAAAGAAAAATGCATTTACAGAAGAATATACCCTTAAGTGTTCAAAATTCTGTACATTTTACAGAAATGCTAAATTATTGAGAAAAAATATTAGGTCACTACTCCAAGTTTTTACTAAAAGTGGTTTTTACGCAGCATTACTGAAGTATTAGTTCAGTATTAATTGTATATGTTGTTACTTTCTTCAATAATAAGTCGAGATCATAGCATAGTTAAAATGATACTTTACGAATTTATTATTAATAAATTATTTATTTTTAACACAAAAACTTTCTTTATAGCTCACATAATTTTTTTTTTCTCATGTATCATTGAGTTTAAATATTTTTATTAACATTGGCATTTAAGATTTTTACTTCTATTTCTCTCTTTGACTTGCACTAAAATGTTGATGTTCTATAAGAAACGTTCCAATCTAGGAAGCGCTCTCGCTGTCTTTCAGTTTATTACATACCTTAGATTCACATGTAATGATTATTACCACTTTGCATTAGGGGACTGCACAGTTTTCAAGCTGTGTCTTATTAGGAAACAGATTCCGTTTTACGTAAACGGTAAAGTCTTTAAGTTGGCGATGACCTGACGTTCAAATTATGAATATTAAATATTTTAGAAAGTTTAATACAGAATTATTATTAAAATTTATTATTATTTTTTTAAGATTGCCATACTTATGTGACATATTTTAAGATAGTGATTATACGGTATAATCATTTTATTCTTAACGAAACTATGTATTTCATAACTAAATAACTAAATAAAAAAGAAATAATCATTAAATAAACTTCGGGAAAGTACACTTTTTCTCATAACTAGTCAAAAGATACGTCGTTTTTAAACTACCTATAATTTTGTTATTTTCATATGCCGTTTTAAATATTCTATCCATTTTTAATTGTCAATTGATTTCTTGCTAATTGCGTTTGGGTGGCAATAATTACGACAATAAGTTATGTGTTAAATAACTTTATTATGAAGTGATTTAGAAACTCCTAATTAAATAGTTAAGATGGTCTTTTCCTACCACATTTATTATTTTAATTCAATCTTCACTTTTCTATATTCATAAAGTTCTTTGAAACATCTAATTTAATCTATGAATTATATATAATTATTTGTTAACTGTCGTAAGACGTGTGGAAAATGTGTATGAAAATTACATTAGGCATTCACACATTATGCGTAATAATAATTAACACCTCAGTATTATATATTACATTTTGTAAGAAATCTTTTATTACGAAGTTTAAATATTTAACTCAACTATTATATAAAAAGAAATAACTCTTTTTTAATTTTTAATACGTACAATCCCATTTTTATCATAATATGCTTTTAATCTAATACGTTTTTATACAACCTATATTAAATCGTTTTATGCGTATTATGCATTCATACTTAAAATTATTATGCCAGAAGTAGAAAGTCAATGGAATTTATGATTGTTTTAGAAAATTAAAATCGTTATTAAAACTTCATTTTCGGGATTTTTCGGGATTTTTAACTCCTGCCCAATCCCAAATAAAAAATCGTAAGATCTTTTGTAAGCCCTCATCCCCAATTTTTTTTTAATTTGTACAGGTTAAATTTGTACATCATATCAATTTAAAATAAAATTATTTTTCATTTGTTTAGATGAATATGTATATTATATTAATAAAAAATTTAAAATAGGTACATTCCGGAAATGTACAATCTGGATAGTAGTTCTCTAATGGATCCCCATTATATGTGTAAAAAACCCTTTTTTTGTTGAAAGATTTATAATTCTTTTTTCACGGCCATGTGGGATTCTACATAGGATCTTGAAAATATAATTTGTAAATTTTTAATTCTACCTAGTTCCCACATAAATCCCACATATAGGTACTATATAATTTCCCAATAGAAAATCACATCGAAACACCTCGTGTGCATGGTTCACATGTGAGATCTTTTCCATAGCGTACAAAAAACAGTGAAAAAATAAAAAAATAATCTGTAACCACTAAACATGTTTTCTCTTCAGCATTAACCAACCATGATACCCATCCAATTCGCCAGAACAACCCATTTTGTTACGCAACCGCGATATACGCAGCCCCTCTCACTTCGCCTGGCTCACAAAATTACGACCTTTATAGTTTATACCGGCGGCGGCGGTAGCGCAGCAAACCGATCTCAATAATGGGAAAATTCACGAACCATTTCTCGCGTAAAGGCTCATCCTCACACGCACACACAAGCACACACATACTATATGTAACCACGAAGGTGGAACGCGAGACACGGGTGCAGGAGTGTATACACATAACGTGTAAGAATGCGAGGAATCGCGGCGGCGTCGAAAGAGGCGGAAGTGCGCTCGCTTTGAACAATCGAAACGAGTATATATATAGTCGCACGGCCCGTTAGATAGGCGCGCAGCAACAGCAGCACGAGCGTAAAGCGCGAGCGCGGCAATTAATATCTGCACCGGTGTATGTGCGTGTGGTGTGTGCGCGTGTGTGTGTGTAGCATCTACGATCTAGATCCCGAATGAACCGCTAAGTGCATTTGTACCTTTGTAGAGGGAATGTGTTTATGTGTGTGTGCATATGCACGTGTATGTGTGTGCATGTATGTGTATGTGTGTGATATGTGCGTGTCTGTATGTGGGTACTGCATGCATGAATGCATGTATATATGTGCATGTGCATATGTATATGCATGCGTGTATATATGTGCATGTGTGTATGTATATGTATGCGTATAATAATGTATACGTGCATGTGTGTACACGTGTGTGTTTAAGAGTATGGGTGTAAGTTGGTTTAGTCTAGACAGGCTCTTTCGGAGCGAAAAGTTTATGAATCGAGCGATTTTTTTTTATTATTTTAGCTCGAGCGGCTAACCTGATAGTCTGACCGTGACTCGTGGGTGCGTGCAGTAACACGGGGATTTTCGAGGTTGAACAGATTTTTTAACAATCGTGAAATTAAAGAGAAATGTGCATCCCGAACGTGCGAGTTATTTACTTATACCGGCACTTTTTTCTTATGGGTGATTTTTGTGATTATTGTGTATCTGTGTTTCACGCATGTTTTTCCAGTAGAATGTTTTTTCTATGGTAATGCAAAAAAAAAGTATATCTAATGTGAGAAAACGCAAAAACATTACAAATACTTTCAAGTAAGTATAAAAAATGGTTAAAAATAGTCTTAATTTCGATAATTGATGTGACATTTAACTACGTTTTATTAAGATACATTTCACACTTTATAAATTATTTTTACCATAAGTCAAGTTGATTGTTACAATTAAAAGAAATCAAACTAAACTTCGAAATATAATGGTATTTACATAAAAAATGCAACATTTCTAAAAAATCATCCATATAGAGCAATTATATTTTCTTGTAACTAAATTCAAATTCAAATTTTTGTCCTTAATATTATTCAGATTATTATTTTGATATTAAATATTCTATTTTAAATTCATACATATATTTTATGTGCAGTTTGGGAAATCTTAAAAAGCATGATTATATCGTTGTATAATAATTTGTATCATTTTGGAAACAAGCTTCCGTTGTATGTCATTGAAAATTCATTTAGTATGTAACAATGCAGTTGATATGCTCACACGGAGTGAATGATATAAGCTGTTTTTTGTTGTGTTTCAATTTAATATAAGCAATGTTTCATTTAGAAGTATAAGATAGATAGATAGAGATTCAGAAGAACGCACACGGTGTTATGATTTACATACGTGTTTTCATTTTTCACAAAAATCTAGAATCATTGCCTTATGCACACTTCCTTATTAAAAGTGCATTAATTACTGCCTTTTGGTAGCAGTATCTTGAAGAAAATAACGGCGAGTTTGTTGCGCTCTAACTGATTATACTTTTATTCTGCAGAGTCATTGAATCCTTCATCATCATATACTGAATATTCTATTTTTTACAGTCAGAAGCAGTATCCTTTCAGAATCAAAGAATTTAATTCTTAACTAAATCGTGGTATGACAAATAGAATTACTTTTTATATTAAAGAAAAGTAATAAGTTTATTTTAAGAGCGCGGGTTTGAACATAAAAGTCAATGAAAAAGTAAATCTACTGGTGATTCTTCTTATAGAGCAAACATTCATGAACATATATATTTCTTTTTTGCTTCCAAGAGGATGCTTTGAGATAGTAAAAAACGTTTTGCTAAAAACATGTTAGAAACATACATTTAGATATAAGGAATTAAAATACGCTATTTCTAGAAAATGTCTGCATGGATGTGTGTGTGTGCATGCGTGTGTGTATATATATATATGTGTGTGTGAGTGCGTGCGTGCATGCGTGTGTGTGTGTATGTGTGTGTGCGTGAACAAATTTTTGATTGTAGATTTCTTGCGTATTATGCAGCAATGTTTGACCAAACGAAGCTCATTCTATACGTTTCCTGATAAAGATTTGGAAGTAAAAAATTTTTTTAAAATATATCGATTTGTTTTTGTTCTATAGCTTATATTTTTATGAAAAAATTTTAATAGCTATTTATTTGAGTATTATGCGGTAATTTTTAATATTCTAAGATCATTGTTTACGTTTTTTGATGAAGATTTAAAGTGATGAAGAATTTTTAAGATTTAACGGTTCATTTTCTTATATCTTTTTTTTTCATTTTAATGCTATTCATTTTCTTTAAAAAAATTTTTAATATATTTATTCTTGAGTATTATGCGGTAATTTTTAACCACTTAAAGATTTATTTTTTATTTTTGATGATTTGAAATAACAAAAAACTTAAGATTGATCGATTTATTTTTGTTTTATACCGCTTTTTCATTTTCATTCAAGTAGAATTCATTTAGTATATTCATAACTAAAATTTAATCAACAATTATAGTGCTGCAAAATTTATTATTGTCGATTGGAAGAAAATGTAACTTGATATGCAAAACTTTTTAAGTTGCATTTTAAATGCTATACTTTGGTACAGGATTATTTATAGTTGAAATTTTTTCTTGAGTTTTTTAAAATAAATTTGGTCTATTAGGTGTGAGTAAAAAGATTTTTTTTAATACTCTTGTTTTTATTACAAAGTATTCTTTTACTCTAATAGGTTGTAAAAGACAATTTTTTATTAAATACTTTCGAAATAAAAGAAGACTAGATCATTTTTTAGTTAATCAATATATTTTTGATCTTCCAATACAATTTGTTAGGAATAGAATTTAATAGAGTTAAAAATTGGGTTCACAGTAAAAATGAGTTTGAATAAACTATTTTGAATAATTGACTAGAATAATTACACTTAATGAACATTTTTAAGATTTTCTTAGCTACATATTATTATTTTATTTTAAATTTATTTGTGACAATGATATGTATTATATATATATTAAAAATTATTTTAAATAACAATACTTTTTCATAATTTATGCTATATTTTTGCATAAGTTTAAATTACTAAATTGCTAAATATAAAGATATATATATATATGTGTGTGTGTGTATATGTCGACATATTAAAAAGCAATAGACTTGTCATTTTTATTTTTCACTCCAGTATTAAATAAAATAAATATTTTCATATTGGAACATTTTTTAAAGTTTGAGGAAGCTAAGTGCTAATGAATTGGCAGCGGTTTTTATAGTACTAACGATTTCTTTGATGCACGACCAACTACTCTGTCTATTGAATACATATGCACACATGAACTAGCTTGAAATAAAGAAAAATGTTTCACCAATACTCCACCAATGATCAATTATCAAACTTATTTCTAGACTCTGACTCCAGTAAAACCTAAGCAAGAAAAGAGTTACAAGTCCGCAAATCGATTAGATTCCAACTTCTTGCTCCACACCGATATACACATCGCAACTCAAATGACCAAGCAACGAACCGACAAAACGGCAAAGAGCCTGATGCAGTCTCGCCCCGGACTTCTAAATTACAGGTTATGCTTGCGGCCCGGCGGGCCTCCTTTCGCGCCTGTTAGGCAGGTATGTATATAGCGAAGCCACCACTGTGCGCCGCCCCGTCAGTCTGCCCTAATTTGACAGCTCTACGAAAGGTAGGTCTGCGCGCCCGTCCGAACAGGTGGCTCTGCTTCGCTCTGCTTCGCTCTGCTTCGCTCTGCTCCGTGCGTATGGTGCGTAAGAACTGGCGAGGATGAGAGAGAGAGAGAGAGAGAGAGAGTGAGGTGAATCGGAGCGGATTATAAGCGGGAACGAGGAAGAGGGATGAATGCTGAACTCGGCGAGTCATTGAATTTTCGATGGGTATGAGGCTGCGTTTGATGGTTTAATGTGTGGGGGGTTTTGAACGATGGAAGGTTGCGAGGCGTGTTTTTTGAAGGAGAGCACGAGTTTTGGATTATTATGGATTGTTCATAGATGATGGATGTAAGTTGCATCGTGGGTTGAAGGCGATTCGTATGATTTGAATGTGGAATAAGAGGAGTATACGAATGCTAGTTACGTGTAGAATCTATCTGGAGTATTGTGTATTATTGTAAATCCTTGTGATAATATTTAAGGGAGATCTCTGTCCATTTGTAATGATTTTCATAAATCATAAATAAAACTATATATTTAGTGTGTCTCGTACATTCTTTAATTAAAAAAGGTTTATAAGCTTTTATTTCGTACCTAACATAAATAATTATGTAAGTAAATGCTCAAACATATTTTCGGAATATTACTTGAATATTTATTAACATTTATCACATAAAGTACATTTATATTATTAAATATATTTGTATTATACGTTAAAGATCACCTTTAATCCATTTAAAGTTAACCAAAGACTGCTATTTTTCTCATTGCTAATTTCCAACGATATTGAATCCAAAAATTTGGTATAAAATGCTCTTAACAGTGGAGAAATTGATCAGTTTATAGAAATACATTAAAACTCAGTATGATACAATAAAAAAACACACACGCTTGTGTGTATGTGTTTTGTTTATGTGGACGAAATATTAAAATTATTAATTTAAAAAAATAATGGTACCGAAAACTGCTTAAAACCGATTTAATTTATATATAGATGTAAATTAAAAATATAAATATATAATAAAAATAAGATTATGGCGACAGCTATAGTTGAATTAACTGTTGTGAATTAAACCATCAATGATAAATCAGCACACGTGTTTATAGCTCCTAATTATAAAGAGGTATAACAATTTAAAATTAATTTATTAGAACAAAAAAATTTATATTAGAACAATTAATTTAGTTTGAGGAAGCTAAGTGTCAATGAATAGGCAGCGGTTTTTTTTGAAAAATAAATTTTTATTGTTCTAATGAAAAGTTAGAGCCAAAATAGCTATATGTGATCATACTGTACGATCTTCCCCTATTAATTTTAAGTAATTATTTATTATAATTTTGTTGATTTTATAAATGATTTATAACAATGCTCATGTACATTCGACTGAAGTGGTTAGTTTCTTATGTGCAAGAACCTATTACAATTTTTCATTTCTATTAAATACTATAATAAAATGAATTTTAACATGTTAAAGCATATATTAATTCTTTTGGTTATCAAAAGTTGTAAAATAGATTTAAAATTTTCTGGTATAAATTATTCGTAAAGACAAGTTTGTTTATATTACCCTTTTTAAAACTTTACTAAATAAAACATAGAATAAAGAAAAAAAATTAGCAAACATCTACGTCATCATTTACTAGTAAAGAATCACCACAAGCATAAACTAAGAACAAAACAAAATAAACATAACGTGTTTAATGTTAAAAATACACCTAAATCCTTTCTCTCTCTCATTCCGCAGTGCCATAAATGAGATCGCAAATAAAATCTCCACTTTACCGTTTCGCTGACTCGTCCCGACGCAAAGACACCTCAAAACCTCGCGCATATGACATTTTCTCCAGCCCCTCCCTCCCTCCCAAAAAAAAGAACTCCACGTCCAGCTGCATACAATAAAAGAGCGCGCGATAGCCAACTCTCAAAACCTCTCTCTCTCTCTCTGAAAAAAATAACAGAGAAACTCGGCAAGTAGGGACATCAAACTCCCAGGGTCCCGTGAGCCGCAGGGGGTCTGACATGTTTATCACGCTCGTTTTCAGTTTCACTCCAAGTCCAGCGCTGTGCCTCTTCTTCTTTCTCCTCTTCCTCCCTCTCTTCCTCCTCTTCTTCGCCTAATGTCTCGCGCGCGCGCGGCGCGGCGTGCACTTGCCGCGGACTCCTTTGACAGCCAGTAAAATAGGAATTCGAATTACGACGCTTTGCATGCAAATGCAGCGCGCGCGCGAGAGGCGGCGGTTCGAAAGAAGAGGATTTTTCGTGGCGAGGAAAAATCGTTTAAGTCCCTGGTCGTCTTTATTCGGAATGGAGTAAAGAGTGCGTGCGTGCATTTCGCGCATTTACTCGTTTGTATTATTATGTTTCTCAGGAATTTCATATCTGTGGGTTTAATGGAATAACGATTTAAGCCCTTATTTTCGTGCTTTCGAGGTACTGAGGTTTTAACGTTTGTAGATTATGCGCTCGCTCCAAACGGAAGAATTATTAAGTAAAATTAATAAAAATCGCAGTAGTAAGCATTAGAATTTCTTGATATACACTCAAGAAAACAAGCTAAATTAGCGTTCAATGTGTATTTAATTAGTTATTTCCGGAAAAGATATGTATACTTGTCATTACATGAGTGTAAGATGTATTAAAACGATTTGGCGTTAAAATGAGCACCGAAAAGGTATAACAAATCATGAAAGAAAAACTAAAAATTACTTTTATCATTATATAATATCTTACTATAATCAACAAAAATTCAAGATGCAACTAATGTTAAATTCTTTTTAAACCAACATTATATTCACATTTAACAAAACAAAGTGTATGTAACTAAAAAATGATTTTCAATGTTACAGCTAACGAAAATCTATAACTTTGGAAATAATAAAATATAAGTAAAACTCTTAAATAAATATAAAGATAACATTTATCCACGTCAATTACGAAAATATAGGTATCCACTTCATTCGATTAACGCGAGCTCCGCATTTTCCATGCGTATAATGTCCGCTGCTGTCTGCCCGCCACAGACCCCGAGCACGAAATCAAGATAACACTAGAGTGAAGGAAAGAAAGAAAAGCTCAGCGCTGTCTAATCGTCGATCTAGCTCGTAAATCGCCTGGCAAGGAAGAAGCAGCAGCAGCAGCAGCAGTGGAAGAAGACTTTAAAAAGTCCTGGTTAGCGGCAGCCGGAAAGTTGACAGAAGTCGAGCATAATTTTCTAGAAGCCGAGCCCTAGAAAAGTGAGAGAACGATTATTTCCTTATGCACCCGTGTGTATACAATGACTCATCGTCTTTTGTCACAATTATTTTACGTTAGTGTGTGTACATGTGTGTGTATGTTGTGTGTATGTGCGTATGCATGCAAGTGTTTATATGTGTGTAACAATGCAAGTGCATATGTGTGCATGCATGCATGCATGTGCATGCGCGCGTGCATGCGTCTGTGTATGTGGGTGCTTGTGTATATGTGTATGTACGTGCTTGCGTGTGTCTATGTGTATGTGTACATGTATGTATGTGCATGTTTGTATATGCGGGTGCTTATGTGTATGTGCATGATGTATGGGTGTTTGTACATGTGTGTATATCGATGCGTATGTACGTATGTATACACGTGTGTATATGCGGGTACGTATGTATATGAACATGCATGTTTGTGTATGTTGATGCGTGTGTTTTCGTATATGTGTGTGCATGCAGCTGTATGTGTATGGGTATGTGTGTGTGTGTGTGTGTGTATGTGTGTGTGTGTAAGAACATGAGCACATTATATACATGAAAAACACACGTATATGTTCAAGTCATCCTTGTAATGCTCGAGGTCCTTCGGAATCGGATTACCGGCGGCGCGGCCGCCCTTATCCGGCAAAACGTTAATTACCATATCCAGGTACATAATAATTCATGCATTATGAATGGGGTAGCCGAGCGTGTCACGCTCGCGGCGAGGGAGAGAGACGAGTAGCGCGCGCGAAATAGAAAAATAATGGAGGGAGAAGAGGAGTATGAGCGTATAAGTGGACGATAAAAAATGATAGAGAGAATCTTACGGAGGAGCTCCGAGGTTACTACTGTTGTTTTTTTTCGCGTGGAGGTGTAGGTGTGCGGTGATGTACGATGTACTTACAAGTCGTTGAAGAATTTTTTTTATTAGAGCTTATTTATGGTTGTTAGATTTTTGCGAGATTGGGGATTAATAAAAACGTCAGCTGAATTTGGTATTCTTTGGCTAATGTATTCATTACTCGAATAAATGCAGTTGTTCTTATTTAAATGTGCGTAATCTCGGCTCTTGTTATAGCCGTGAGAGGTTGTTCGTAAGGTATGTTTCTTAATTTATGTTTAATACTTTACATTACCAGTCTTTAATTTAAAAAAGGTTCAAAGTTAAGAAGGTGTTATGTCTTCGAATACTATTTATGTGCATAACTTGATAATTAATTTACTTGTTAAACATTCAAATTATTCTTTTGTACATTCTCTTTTAACATAGTTTACATTAACGAAAATCACAAATTACAGCATATAATCATAATAGCTAATAAATCTTGACTAAACAACTTCTTTGAAGTTGAAAGTTAAATTCGAAATCCATGAATTCAAAAAAGTATTAGTAAATTAAATATAAGGAAAACAAAATATGTACATAATTTTAATGTCAGCATTTATATATTTTATATTCGGTCTCTATAATTAATTCAAGCAAATGTCACTTGATGATATCTCCATAAAAATAATCCATATAGTCATCATGAAATCTTCTTCATGCTACCGCCGATGACCTTCGAAGCAAATGTTGAGGACTGAACTCCCTCAAGGTCACGCGCACCTGTAGCTCCCAAACCAACTGATCTTTTTTTATTGTAACTTACATCGAAAAATAAAATATCTTAGAAATTAAGGTATAGTTCTTTAGCGCACATAATATCATAACGACATATTCCTCTATAATCTTGAAGAATAACATAAACAATAGCATCTTAACCATTTTTTTTTTTCAATACTGATAATAATTTTTTTCACATAATATAGAATTTTTTGAAGGATCAGTTTATTCATCGACATTTGATATTCTTCTTAACGTATTAGTTGAAGATGTTCAAATAAAATTTTAGCATAAATAATCACGCGGGGAACGATTTTTAAAGTAATTGTTAGTGAATTGATTTGGAACTTTCAAGAAACCTTCAATGTATCATTTTCTTAAAAATAAGTGGAATAGAACTTGGAAAAAGAATTGTAATCTAAAAATTACTTCTACAATCCTGTTCCGCGCAAACGTTGATGCTAAAATTTTCATTTGAACCTTGCCAAATATTAAGAACGATCAAAACGAGATACATGATCCCTGCATCTCTTATTAAATACGGTAAAAGGACCCTTCTGTACAAAAATATTACAGTGAGTTAAAACAAGAAAACATGGGTTAAGATTTAGATATTCATATAGTTTTTCAAATTTCAATGCATCTTTGTTCCTTTCCTGAAATTTGGTAGCAAGTTCATCATATTCTTGATATCAGTTCAAAGCAAGAACAGTCAACTCCAGATATTTCTTCAATACTTTACGACACTTCATGACGCTTTTTTTTAAATTCCGAAGAACTCTTATCATCGCAAAACCCTCGATCATCACCACCAACGACTTTTAAAATCCAAAAATAAATACGCACACAGTCGGTAGCTCGCGCAGTGGCATCGAGAATTGCGGTGGGATTGAACTCACCGTATAAAGCGAGTCTCAAGATCGGCGATCGCACCTGTGTGACTCGGGCAACGAATCCTCCTTCCCTTCACCGTTTTCTCTCTTTCTCTCGCGCTCTCTCTCTCTCTCTCTCTCTGTTTCTTGCCTCGTTCGCGTCACAGCGGCATGCCTCCGCGCTATGCTCAAACGAATATGTGAGCATTACGTAACGCATTAAGATCCCCAGAGATTACAGCCGGCGTGCAACAAATATCACGTTTTATTATTCATTTTCTGCGGCCTTATCGTCGGAGGCTCATCTCAAATTCACTAACACATGTGCATACCCACACGCACTTACACTCACCAACATACACACGTACACTCATACTTTTGGATTCTGGTTCCACCAGTGTGTACGAGATGTTTTCACGAGAATGTGTGTGTATGTGTATGTATGTATTTGTATATACGTGTACATGTATACGCGTATATGTGTATGAGTGTACAGGGTTTAAGATAAATATAAATATCCTACGATACCTTGGAAAACAAGCGTTATCGCTGCAAACATTAATTGGAAAAGTTCTATGGTTTTAAAAAAGCAAATGGACAGATTTAGGTTCCATGTTACAGTGTGCCATTTTGGGACCCACTCTGAAACTTTCCCATTTATTCACATAAGTAACATATTCCAGAAATTCTTTGCTTTGCATACCCTCAATATATGACTGTGTGTATATATGTATGTATGTATGTATGTATGTATGCATGTATGTACGTATGTATGTATGTATGTATGTATGTATGTATATATGTATGTATGTATTTATGTTATGTGTGTATGTATGTATGTATATATGTATGTATGTATGTATGTATGTATGCATGTATGTATGTATCTATGTATGGATGTATAGATTTATAGATGTATGGCCTTGCATGTGTACTTTTTTATGTTTACGTGTGCATGTGTGTGCGTGTGTGCATGTGTGCGTGTGTACGTACGTGTGTATGTGTGTGCATGTGTGCGTGTGTACGTACGTGTGTATGTGTGTTTATGTGTGTGTGTATGTGCGTGTGTCTGTGTGTATGTGTTTGTGTTCGCACGGGAAGCCGCCGCAGCAATTTCCGATGCAAGTGAAGCCCTCCGTTCTTCCTCTAGAAGATACCTTCTTTCTCTCTCGCCATCTCGACCATAAAGCCGACTTCGAAGAAGACCCCGAAGGTGCTTAATACATAAAAGATAAAAGCTCCGTGATTCTCTCTCTCTTTCTCTCTCTCTCTCTCTATCTCTCTCTCTCTCCCTCTCTCTCTCACACTCTCTCTCGCGGTGACCATCCGTTTTTCGAGTCCTCGGTAATACGGTGTCCGCAGCTACGTGTATACATACATATATATACATATATATATATATATATATATATATATATATATATATATATATATATATATATATGTGTGTGTGTGTATGTGTGTGTGTGTATTATTACACGCGTCTGAGGATAGAGAGAAGGTCTGGAATTTTATACGGGCCGGGCGCGCGCGGCAGTAAACTCCGCCGTGGGAAGTCGAATGCTCATTGCCGGGTCTTTTCTCTCTTTCTCTCTCTTTCTCTCTGCTGCTGACCAGTGTTTTAGGTATAAGTACTCGCGCGCGCTTGCTTTTCTCGCCGCTGCTTGTTTTAGGAGCTGGACCGTGGGTATGTATGGCAGTGGAGAAGTTCCGAGCTCGCGCGTTGTTTTCTCTCGGGACGTATACATGGGTGTCGCGCAGGCTGTTGTTGCGTGAGGTGGGCTTTTCTCGAAAATGCATGCGCGCGAGAGTTGTGAGAGCTGCTGCGACGGATTTTCGTGATGGTGCTTCTTCGTATTGGTCGTTTCTAGTGCGTGTGAACGTAGGGTTTTCGGATTTCGGAGTTGGGATTGTAAAATTGGAGCAGATTTATTAAGTGTGTTTTGAAACGTGAGTATTCATGTAGCGAATGAGAGTAGATTACTATGTTATGTACCAATTATTGTGTCACTAGATAGTTTTAATTAAAATTCCATAAAATCACATGATAATTACAAGCAAAAGTACTTTGTATTAAAAACTACTCTTCCACCGAATTATCCCATGAAAGAATTTACTCACGGCCAAGTACAAGCAAAATACGATATCTTCACAATTTTTTTAGGTTTCTTAAAAATATCACTATATATAATCATTATTATAAAGAGTGCATTCCAGACGCTAAATTTAAATTGTGACATACACGTCGTAATTATGCATTACTTTCTACAAATCACAAGTTCCTCGCACGATTTATATAATTTTCTTATTTGGTTATAATTATTTAATTAAAATTACCGCGAGGCATAGTAATCGATGTAGGTCACAACTGTACCCTAATGCAGTTAAATTAATACGAAATTTTATAAAATAAAGATTAGAAATAACTGATATTACCATTATTTAAGCAGAAATAAGTAATTATGAAAAAAGTTGATTCGTAATCGCTATACTTACTATAGTTTAAATATTGTCTTATCAAATTAAAGAATCAATATGTTTTATTAATTTTATTAAACACGATGTTATCATTTATTTATATTATTTAATGTGAATTGGAAGGATCAATTCTAATGAGTCAATCAGGCAAATTTGTTATTCGCCAGCGTCATCGGCAAGCTTGTATTTTCAAGTTATACCTTTATTTAAACGTATATAAATAAACATTATTTAACATTTTTGCACAACAGTTGTAAGTTTAACTCTGATTACATAAGTGGTAATTATTACGAAAGGTGTTTATATATACACAGTTATACGTTAAAATAAAGATATATTCTAAAAAGAACGACAAAATGTCATTGAAATAGATCTTTTCAATTCGCACATTTTACTAATTGTAATTCCAAATCCTAAGATAATCAGTTTCCTTAAAAACGGTACAAAAATCGCGCCTTCCAAAGAAACTTCCATCATCAATCGATCATCCCCATAGTAAGACCCTTATCTTCTATCACCTATTCCGTACACACTGCCTATCAGCATGAAAACGGCACTGCCCAAGTGTCCAGGCGCTTAATTAATAGCCCCCCAAAAACTGTCATTTCCCGCAGCCTCGCATCTCACGCACAACGCACCCAATTACCAGCACGCCGCCCATTACGAAGGGAAAAAGACCTTCAAACGAGGCTCCATAGCTCACTCCACGAATTCTCTCGCTCTCGGATAAAGCGCGCGCCGGCTATTTAAACGCCGTAATACTATCGCTGCCGGTAGCTCGGACTATTTCGGTGTACGCGCGCGCGTATAGATCGCTCGGCTTCGATAACCTCCCGGTAGTATATATGCGTATTATACACGGAAGATGGATTTCGGCGCGGCGTGGCTGTGTGCGACGCTTCCCGGAAGCTTTTCCTTTGATAGCCATCTGATCAAAGGGTGCCGCTGGTAGTTTTCAGTGCGTGGAGTTGTAGTTTTCTTTGGCTGATGGGAGTTTTTTGAGGATGAGAAAGAGAGAGGGGGAGCTTCTGTTTCTGGGCACTAATTAGGTTATTAAGATTTTAAGGTGTGATTTATATGAGATTGTATGTGATCTTCAAATAAATAGAGTTTCTCGTGTACCTAATCATGCACCGTGGTGTCATTTAAGTATGATATATCCCTAGGTCATATCAAACTACTTCTTTTGGAATACAAAAGTGCTTTAAAAGTGGTGTATTAAAATCTTTGTAAAATATATGCAGATTGACGGAGATATGCAAAAATACTGATTGCCGCAATGATTGAAAAAGCTCACCGGGTATACATTATTGTAAATTGAATTTCAGTTATTAAAATAATTGCTTAAATATTTAATGAAGGCGTTAATTATTAATAGTTTTTATTTTATTTTTAAAAGGATGGTAATTGAATGATTAGTTCATTTTTTTTTGTTATAGACATCCTCAAATTAGTGACATATTTAATGTCATTTATCAAAATCACGATATAGATATAGGATAATAGAGCAAGTATTTCATTTTTAGGAGTAAATATGTACTGATTAAAATAAAAAATGATTAGAATAAAGTATACTTAATTTCAATTCTTTCTAATAAAAAGATGACTAGAATTTTGTTATACAATTGCATATAAGTATATTTTTTATCTTACTTTCTTTTTTAGTATTATTTTAGATTAATATTGTTATACGATTTCATAATGATTCCAGTTGATATCAACGAAGCAATTAATAACATAATTAATTAAAAACTTATAATCTCATGTTTTATTGATATCGTTATTAAGATGACAGTAAATTATATAATTTAGTTTTTACAGCCATTTTAATTACCAATATTATTTGATATTAAATGTTAAAAAGATTGTTTTTTCTCTCTATGCTTCGGTAGTGATTCACTACTGATAGCAAGTTAAATAGAATTTAAAAAATGCGATAATTATTCTCTCTGCTGAATTCTTTTCGCATTTTCCACGGTATTATAGTCACGAAAGTGTTCTAACTGTTTATAATGAATTCAGTACTATGTAGTTCAAACTATAATTTCGTGTAATAAATATTGACTTTTAACACATAAATGAACCTTAATATAATTTATTTATATTTTTCATTATGAAACATTTAAATAAATAACATAAGTTTACTTTTCATCGTGCTGCTAAGCTTAATAAAATTATACAAATTTGCGTTATAAAAATTATAAAATGTATTTTAAATAATTTGTATGTACATGGGAAAAAGAATGTTAAATATAGTAAGAGGCCATATTAATTTAAAAGGAGATTTAAAGAAGATTCTGGTTTTAATAACCAGTGTAGAAGCCCGTATTAGTGTACCCGTAAGCTCAATTTCTTATCAAATAATCAACACTTTTTAAACGTTAAAAATAATTAGAGAACTGCATGCTTTATTACAAAAAATTAATGAATAATATATTTAACATCAGTATGCTTAAAATTGTAAGTTTTTTTAAAAATACTTGGATACAAGAATATATATTCAGATTGGTTGCGCAAGGAACTTTATGACAATTTCACAAGTACAAAAATATTAAAGCCCCGAGTTTTTACAAAGTTATGTAAGAAATCCTTTTAGGTTGGCAGAGCACCTGAAAAATGAGTTATTAAAGGTTTCCTTAATATATTGAACGTAATATTTATTCTCATGGGAAATACTCGGAAATACTTGACAATCAGATACCGTTAGAAATCTCTTTGATATGAAATATATATTTGACAATCATTTATTTTACTGCAAAATATTCATTGGATACCTCTGAATATAATAATAAATTAATTAATACAAAACATAGACAAGTTAGTATTTGCATTGAACTTTATTATATAAAAATAGGATTGATATAATTATTTGATTTTTATGTACAAACGTAATTTTTATCAGTTTATTTATGCAAAATGTCAATTGAATTACACCTTGCCAACAAGAAACAATAAAAAAAGTTAAACAGCGCATACAATTTGACTCGCTTTATACACCAATATCTCTTCCTTAAATATAAAGTCACGCTAACCGGGTCAAGCACACCAATAGAACCTCCCACCCCACCAGTAACTTATTATATCACCCGAAGCAGACAACTCAGCGATCCCACAGTTCAGCTCCAACAATGAAAACCTCCTTAAGACACAATGCGGAACCACTCGCGGCACCCTCAAAGCCATCCAAAACTCCCTCAACAATACCCTCCCGCCTCCAAAGTCCGAAGTGCCAAAAAAAAAGCCAGCACAACGCGAGGCAAAAAGAAAAACAGCTCTCGGTCGCTCTGCGTAAAAGTCGGAAAAAGTCGTCGCGACGCCTGCCGAATCGCGGGATCTTCTAAAAACAGGCAGTGAGAAAATATTTTTTTAGGCCGCCGGCGCCTGCGAAGCTGTCAAATCGGCGCGCAGCAGGTGTCGGAGAGACCCATCGAGGTGGGAGGATTCGGTCGGAGTTTCAAGAGTATATAGGCAGTGGGAGATGCGCGGGACGAGGTGTGCGCCGAGGTGGAGGGGAAGGGGGCTATTAGGCGGGTGACTAATCGCGACACGCGCTGAAATAATAAACGTCGGTGGTGCGGAGGGGTTGGGGAGGGGGGAGGAGCTGGAGTTTTCAAGTGGAGTGGACCTGCTGGTGTGTAGATTTGAGGTATTTGAGGGAGCGATTGGTAAAGGTAGACTGATTTGTTCTGGCTTACTTTGAATGATTGTATTCAAGTGCTTCGATAAGTATTTTATAATAATCATTGATCGATTGCTGGATTTGGAAGAGATTGATTTCTAACTGGGATTTTTAATGTTAGGAAAGAATTAATTTTTTGAAACTTTTTAAAATTAACGTTATTAAAATGTTCGTTCAGGCGACATTTAATATAATAAAATTTATTACTTCATTGTAATAGATTTTATTCTTTATTGTAACGTAATCGTAGAGAAAATACATTCCGAATGAATTGGCTAATTGTCATGCTACCTGAAATTAAATTAATCGTTCTAATATGAAATTATGTGTTCTAATATATTAATTAAAACGGCTATAGTTTTTTAACAACATTGCTTATAGTTATTCAAAAATGTTTTAATGATTATTCATTATTATATTAAATTCTGTCACAGGTCTCTACGATTCAAGGCAGGCTTTGATTGTTCTATACGAAACCAGATACCCATAATGATGCCAGAGTTAATATAATAAATATTAAGTTTAAGTCCAAATATTAATTGATTAATATCAATTTTATTAGTAAAATATCATTTTTATATTTTTTTGCTATTGTTATTATAAAAACAATATTCTGAAACGTAATATTTTTAAATGTTAGTCGTGCAAACGAAAGCACTATGCATATAATAAATATCTTCCGAAAATTTCTGATCAATCGTTGAAAATATTAAAACATAAATTATTTTGGGTATTCCGAAAACAGTAAGCTTACTAAATAAGAGAATTGGCCCCAAAATATTTTAGATTGTTCATGAATTACATTGTTTCGAAATTTTTTTTTTGGTATTTAACTTGAAAGAAATAATTTTAGTGAGGCTTTAACCATTTACATATATTCATTTTCAAGATTTAACCCTGCCTTGTTCCCTTAACTGGTTACTTATTATTTCATATAGTTATCACTTTAACATAAGTATCAGCTGTAATTAATTAAAACTTAAAAAATGAATGTACCCCGGAGACTAGTTCTCACAGTAGCGAAAGCCGCGGAAATATAGAAAACGCGTCTAGGCAGATTTATTTACCGAGCTCGCGCGTATAAATGAAGATATATCACTCCTTGGAAAAGGCTCGTAAATTATTGCCATGCGAATCTTCGTTGTTACGTTTCCCTCTCGCGTTACTCTCTCGTCTCTTTATGATTTATATCCGGCGAATGCACCAAATCACACAATTAACTTTGCAAGTTTCGTCGATTTAAAAATGTAATGAATATTAATAAATAATAATGTTGATTTTTTTTTATTAATTTAGTCTATTCTTTATTTTGTTACTATATTTTCTAATATAATATACTGTGCTATCTTATCTTAAATGCACTACAATTTAGCTAAGTATTTATTGAGGATACATAGATACACTTTATGCTTATAAAATGAAACCTAAATGATTATAAAGCCAGCCAACGATGACAGTAGAAATAATATTTGTAACATAGCAGCTATTACAACTGCATGTTAGAAAATTAAAAGTTCATAGCCTCATCGACCCAATCATGACATTCTCTTTTCTATCTTATATTGTGCTATTTCAAAGAGAAAGCATGGTTCCAACAAAACTTTCTATGTGATTTTGTAGTACAAATTTAACTGACTTGGCGGATCCGAATATACTACTCCCAAGTAGTATAATAATTAGTACAATGAAATTGATTAAGTATTACTTACATGTTAGAACCATTAATAAAAAGCTTTTCCAGTGCAAGAACAACATTTTTTTCTTAATTCATTTCTTCAAATTTAAAAAAATAAAAAATATCTGTACTAAAGATCTGCAAAAAACATCGACAATAAATGATTTTTCAGAATCTCTCTTTAAGAGATTATAACACAGTTACACGCTAAACCCGGTAGAGTGAAATTTCACTCTAACGACTAGAGTGAAATATTTCACTCTAGAAAATAGAGTGATATTTTTTCACTCCAGTAGTTAGAGTGAAATGACAACGCAAACGAATTTTATTTTATTTATCGCAATTTTGAACCTCATTAATTAAAATTAATTTCGAAAAACACGTGAATAAGTAGTTGGTACATGTGGTGCTAAACGTTCGCATTGTTCGCGTCAATCCCGCGCATTCGCACGTATTATATGATGTGAGTTGATAATAGTCGGCAAAAAAACGGATGAATAATCTTGAATCTTTTGACGATGAATAGAGAGTACCAATCTTAATGTTGTGAACCTGACCACTAAATATCATAAATCACTTTTTTTTATTGCAAATTTCGTAGTTACAATATAATTTTTTTGTATTTTCTATGATATAATGATTGTTTCTTTATTATAGAATCTGTTATGAGCTAAATGCTCATTGTAATACTGACAACCTAACCTCAAAATATTGCCAAACAATGTCTATTTTGCAAATTTTGCGATCAAAATATGTATTTTTGGTATTTTCTGTGTTATAAATATTGTTTCTGCATCAAAGAATGTTACTAGATGAGAACCAACTGTAATAGTCTGACCCTAACCTCAAAATATCGCAGAAGCACTGTATTTTGTTTCAAAATTGTGATTACAATATGATTTTTTTGTATTAACACAGAATACAAAAATATATATATACTGTAACTACGAAATTTGCAAAGAAAACTATGTTTTTAAGATATTTCGAGGTTATGTTGATACCATTACAATTAGTACTCACCTAGTAAAATTCTCCCACTAAAACTGTAATCCTACTAAGTTTATAACCACTATTCTTAGAGTATACTGGAAAAACTATATAAAAAAGGCAACAAACGAAAATTTATAAAAAAAAAATAATAATGCTTTGAAAGTTTGTTTAAATTGTATTATTTAATATGAAGATACTTTATGTTTCTATTATAATAGCTTAGAATACTTCGAAAGTTTATGTTGGAACGTAAAAACACTTAAAAATATTTATATAATGAAACATGCAGAAGAATAATTTTGTGTATATAAACTACTGCGACTTTATTTTGTGTGTTTTTAGTAAACGTTTTATTATTGAAAAGGGGTATCTAATATCACGCTTGCAATATTATAAACTTAAAAAGTAAAAAATAGGTTAGTTTATCGTCGATGTCCATCGGGAAAATATTAACTCTAAAATATAGTGAGATTCCACTCTACTTACGAGTGAAACATTCCACTTTATTTTTAGACTGAAAAATCCACTCTAATTAAAGTGATTTATTTCACTCTGACGGATTTAGCGTGAATCTTTGATTTTTGAAATGTATTAGAAACATATATTATCAGACTTGGTGAGTTCGAATATATTACTCCCAAAAGATACGATGGGACATACCCACGAATAAGGAATAGACATAGAGTAGAGTAGTACATTCGGGTTATCCAAGTCAAATAGGTAATGTTTTTACTTTTATCTTGTAAAAAATTTGAAGTAATATAGAAACTATTGATATTTTACAGTCAATAAAAACAGAAGATTACTTGAAACTGCAAAAGCTTTTTAATAATCAATCTAAAATATAGGTTGTACATTATTAATTGTATTTTTAAAATTTAACTAATACACCAATTTTAAGAACTGTGACATCAAAACACGACCATATACCACAATTTTTCGTCTATCCAACAGTTCATTCAAACTCCAACAAGACTACAAAAATACATCCCACTGAACGTTGTATCGCGAGCTAACCGAACTCACGAAAAAAAAAAATATACAAAAATCGAAATCCCAAGGAAGACGAAGTTGCTCGTGCTCTCGGCGTCCCGCTGGGATTCGCTTGGGCTCTACTCCGCGAGAAGCTGTCGATAGCCGTGGCGAACCACCCGTGCGAATAAAAAACGATGCAGCAGCGCTCGTCTGCCGGGGTGGCCCTATATATATATATATATATATATATATATATATATATATATATATATATATATATATATATATATATATATATATATATATATATATATATATATATATATATATATATATATATATACGTAGCAGTGGCAGACAGCCTCGCGAGACGAATTTACGAGTAAATAAGAGAGAGAGAGAGAGAGAGAGAGAGGAGCGATAAGGCCGATGAAAGAATGCGTCTATTTCGATTGGAGATATTCGCTCGTGCGAGATGTGCCGTTTTTTTTTAGTTTTTGGTTCTTTGCAACGAGGATAATGTGCGACCACCGCGCGGGGTGGTATCTTAAATGCCTCGGCGATGCCATAAATTGCGAGACGTTGAGTATTGCTGACTTGGTTTATTATGTATACGCGGAGGCGAGAGGTGAAGTTCACGCTGGGGAGTTTGATCGAGAGCAAAGTGCAGTTGTCGATCGAGTTTTGAGTTTTGTTGGAATGGAATGTTGGAATTATAATATAATTTTTTTTTGTATTTTTTTTATTTTAATTGAACATTGTGAATGTGTACTAAGTTACCTTATTCTGCTATTATGAGTTAAGAAGATCATAGATTATATTTAGTAATATAAATATGAATTATTTAGTTATGCTAAATATAATTATTTGTGTTTTTCAGATATCAAGAAGAAGAAGAACCTTATTTATGAAAAAGAAAAATTTAATAGCTCACATTTCTACAAAATGTTGAATTGAATGCTTATTTATAATTCTAAGATATAACAATTTGCATTCCCTTACCTCAAAACCTTAAAAAATTTATCATTTAACTAGCTAATATATAAAATCATTTTACTTAGCGAATGGAAAGTCACGCAACCTGTTCATTCATTGGGCTTAAACATTCATTCACTGGTGCACTTACTCTATGTTAATTTTAAAATATTATAATGTAGCTGGTGCAGTTAGCTTCAATGAATTTAGCTGAAACTTGCATCGAATACTCTTTAAAGAAGATCAAATGTAAATTGTTATTTTTTAATAAGCCAAATACAAGTTACGAAAATTGTAGTAATTTATAGTTTGTGTGAATATACGATTACTATTAACAAAATTATTGATTGAAATGTGTTGATGCTTTTAAAGACTGATAATGGGATATGAAGTAATTAAGGAGGTAGTTAAACCTTAAATTTGAAATCATAATTATTATTTTTAATGCTCGATAACAAATTTTCTAATAAAAATAGACGCTCGACTTCTGGACTTGTAATCGATATTTGGGCCTTTTTCTCCGGTGAAATGGTACATTAAATACGTAAGAAAATGGCAAATTTTTTAAATCAGTATAAATTTTTATTAGAATATTTTTTATCAAGCATTAAAAATAATAATTATTATTTCAAATTTAAGGTGTATATACCCCCTTAATTATCGTTAATTATCCTTTGTTTTATCATTAAATAAAAGAGCTATTCACATCATAGAATCATAATTACGTAGAAATGGACATAAAGGGCAAAATTTACATATTGTCGTCTGATATTACGCTTAATTTACATTATTAAATAAAATCTTCTACGTTATTCATCATCGGGGTTCATACTATTACAAATAATTCATCCGGACATTTTTATCATATCGCTCAGGCATTCTAAACATAGCGCATTATATGGATGGTACACTCGCGTGAAAAATATTTGGTCGAATTTTTTTAAAATGCTCCAATGAGATTGTCCGATTTACAGGTATTAACCAATAAGGTGGAACAATTTCAAAACATTCGACCAGAATATATTCACGTCAAGTATATTTATTACTTTATCCTTGCATGTAGTACGAATTTGAAATAATGTGGAAACAATGTCCACACTTATGTCTCATTTCTTAATTAACTATTACGTACAATTTAAATACGTACAATGAAAAATTCACAGTAACAATTTCTACCTAAAGCCAACAGTACACCTTTCTATTACAACTTATAATGCACTCGCCGCACACAGACAAATCCATCCTCGGTAAAGAAAGACACAAGCCGGTCAAACGGCACCCACAATCCGCCTCGTCCGCTCCCCATACACCTCTCGCAATTAAAATCAGCTCGTATTTCACGCGACACCCAGACACCGATCATCCTCGTAACAACGCGAAATTTTCAATTACCTACCGGCCACTTTGCGCCTGCATTTTCAATTAAAGCCCCCGCTCGCCAAGAGGATGGACCATCTCTGACGCCGTCGCTGCTGCTCTCCTTTTCCTCTTCGCTCGCTCGCGGGCGTCTGATTGATTTACGGACTGTTAAGCGTCGGCAATGCCGATATTTATACCCGCCTCTTCTAATGCCTCCAGCCCGTAAATAACACCGGGCCTCGAGTGTTTCGCGCGCCCGCGAGAGAGAGAGAGAGAGAGAGAGAAGAATATCATAACCGCGGACATTGTGCAGGAGCGAGACTTCGACGCGGGATGCGAGATGTAGTGCATGAGAGGTGTGTGTGTGCGTGGGGCTCAGAAATAGCATGGGAGCAGCGCCGGCCGGATGAGAGATTTGTTGCCGTGAGAGTTTGACACGACGCGTTTTGATGTGCAGTTGCGCAGGGAAGAGCACGCAGGTACACAATGGGTGATGGTGATGTTTTTTATAGTACGGAATGATTAACGTGGCTCCATGGTGATTTCTTAGGATTTTGAATAGTTTTTTCTATTAATTTCCTTTTCATTGGGGGCCATTCATATATTACGTAACGCTGTTCTTGACAATTTTTTTCCTATATCTTTAACACACACCGTAATCCTAGCAAGGAACCTCCCCCTTCTCCTAAAGAGGGCAGGCCTGGATTAAAACCAAAAAAGAAGAATTTTTTTACGAATCCAGAAAATCTTTTTATGTTTATAAGCAATCATTCTGAAAAATTTTATGATATCAATACGTAATAATACCTTCAATTTTACTCCTGTAAAACCTCAAAATCTTGATCCTACACGTGACAATAAATCACTATTTCAGTACCATATTTATTCAGGGAACTTTGTTCCTTATACGATTCTAGGTGACATGATGAACGAAAAATTATTTTTCGATGGTTATTTGACTCCGTTTGACATGTATTACAAAATGAGCGGATCAGGATTTCGTTACACTTTTATTATTATTTTTTCTTGAGATCCAAACGATTTATGGAAAATAATGTTTAATATTTTTAAGATATTATTAAGTAGTGATGGCATAAAAATTATCAGAATGATTGCTTTTAAACATAAAAAGTTTTCTGAACTCGTAAAAAAGATGCTTTTTTTGGGTTTAACCCAGACCTGCCCCCTTAAAGCATTACGTAATATGCGAACGACCCCATTAATAATATTCATTTGTTCATAATGTTTGATTGTTTTGCTTTCACGGAGAGAAAGCTTTGTTATGATAAAAAATTTTTAATTAGAGATTTTGATATATTTTGAGGTTCCTAAATCAGAAGAATAGGTTTTTAAAATATGTGCTTGGAGGTATGTTTATTTGAGTGTGTGTGTGTGTATGTATGTGTGTGTGTGTATGTATGTGTGTGCGTGTATGCGTGTGTGTATGTGTGTGTGTGTGTGTGTGTGTGTGTTGAAATAGAGAACAGGAAATATACAAGTTTGTATTACGGCCAAACAAACGGATCAACGACCTTCAAAATACATTTTTTTCCGTTATACTTTAATAAAATATTTAAATTTACCCAAACAATTGGTAATATATAATGCATAATTTGTCGTCACCCAAAATATATAACTAATTTAGTTGTAATTGTAGGTAGTTAGGTTCCCTAGAATGATGAATTGTATGCCCTTAAATTATTTATATTGAGGTTTTGAAGAAAATAAACATAGCCGCCAAAGAGGACCCTGTCCATAAAATGTATATCAATTAGTCAAAATGTTAACGTGAGGTGCATCAAGGATATATATTGTCACTGTTACTAGAGATGTTCATCAAATTCAGAAATGACACTTCATAGATCAGAGACATAATACAAGGTTAGAATGTAATTCAATCTGTTATAATTATCATGTGCGGCATAATATTTAAAATTAAGAACAAATGAAAGTAGGGGAGACTGGGGTATAACATTATAAAAACCATAATTAAAAAAAAAACTGAAATAGCATTTAGTTACTATCCAATTTATTGAAAAATGGTATCCTATATTGAGATATGTTTAATGTTTCTTTTCAATAGTAAAATGCTCTTATAAATTACATCGAAAATAGGCGTTTAAGAAATAGTTGGGGTATAACGGGCTAGCGTAATTTTACACTCTTGCTGTTAAATTATGGGTACCAAAATACCGTAAGAGAGAAGTACAATGTTTGTTTATGCTTACTCAATCGCGATATTAGATCGAGATACGTTACAACAACTTATAAACAAAGAGAAACTTTACCTACGATATGCATGAAAATTTTTGTCACTTTTGCGGCTCTAAAACGACTTAAAATTCCTGTTTTGTATCTGCTACCATTTCAATTCTTTAAATTATGTTTTTTTATAAATAATCATGTCAACCTCTTTCTTTTGGAGCTCTCAACGATATGTCTACTCTTCTACAATCCAATAAAATATTTTTATGTACTAAAAATGGTGGTCCATTATACTTCAACCATAAGTGGCCCGTTATGCCCCATTTGCAATACTTAACGTTTCGTATCATAACTTTTTGTAATCTTAATGAAATAAAAAGTTACAAAAGGCAAAATGAAGCTTGATATATACCCTAAAATAAGGAGCAGTGTATGATTTTTTAAATCAATCAAAAACATACACTGTTGGCAATTTAAAAAGTTTTTGTCGATATTCATATAATGTGATTTCTCAATTAAAAACTTCACTGCGCTGTAAAAATTTATTTGCTTGGAGGATTATATCCACACAAAGAAAATTAACGCACACTATGAGCATAAGTAGATTAAGATCCATAACAAAAAATTTCGTTCTCTTCTACAGCATATATGGTTAGTGACCCATTATACCTCAGTCACCCCTATATTCTCTATGTTATTGACTATTTTTATAACAATTGCAACAAAATGGATAATGCCATTCACATTAAAAAATGAGTTGCACATGCAAAACTTGAACTAGCTATCGTTCTAAATATATAGTTGTTGAATTATATTATAACTTAAATATGGTATTTCTATTAGCCAGCCTTTTTTCTGTACTTAGGTGAATATTAACTTTTTCCACAATCATTTTACGGAAGTATATTAACACCCACTGCAACTTTCGTTTACTTACCACTAAAGTATAATTTTAACGTTTTCATTTTAAACTAAATAACTGTGCTCCATATAAATACAGATATAAAAATACATCAAAGAGGTCATATTGATTAGTTTATTTGGCTAACGCAAGTGCCACATTGCAAATATAAAATGCTAATACTTTACAGGCAAAGAGAAAGCAATTTCCTGCATTATATAAATAATGATAACATTTAATTATTCTGTATAAAATGAATACTTTATGAATTTATATTTTTACAGGATATAGGATACTGAAGTACATATTGAAGTAACATTCCTTGAAAAAAATAGATGACCTGGACTTGCTGGCTTGGAAAAAAATGTAGTTCCCTTGTCTGGTTCATCACGTCTGGAAAACCAGTTTGAACTGTCTGGAGCTGACTTCTGACAATCGTATTGATATATTGTTTGGTAAAAAAGGTATGACACGAACATGTTAACATAATATTTACTCTTCTCGAGTTTCATTCTTTAATGATTAACATACTCACCATATATGTTCGATACAATATCAATATCAATGGTATTTCAAAAAAAAAATTAAATATGATTGAATTTATACTAGCTTTATTATTGATTTATTCTTTGTCAAATATAATACATAATAGTTCAATGTTTGTATATAAAGTTTTAATGAACTATTTTTGTAAAAAGCATATTTATAACTACTTAATTGAACGGTCTGATTCATGGATTATTAATAGGATTATTGCTTTATTATATTATTATTGTATTATCGTATTATTAATATTATAATGTTTTTACAATCTTCATGATTATCATTTCAATCATCCGTACTTTCCTGATAAAGTTAGGTCGAAAAGCTCCACAAATCTTATAGTAACCATTACTTTTCAACATAAATTAACATATCTGTAGTCCAAATTTACATGTCATATTAAAATTTAATATTCGTAATGTGAATTTTACTCTAAATATGTTCATTTTTGTTGTATAGTTTATCTCAATATAAGCACAAAGTTACAAAAGATCAACTTATGATTATTACTAATACATGAAACATAACAGTAACACCCTGCAAATTATAATTCAAATATGTTCATATACGATCATACATGGAAATGTATATTGTAAAATGTCTTACATAATCATACATGATGACATGTTATACCATGAATGTTCAATGTATGGAGCAAAGTGAATCATATCCGGGAAATTCCTTCAAGTAACTACCCAACAAAATCCACAAAAAAAGTAAACAATAAATCAAAGCCTACACTAACACCCAGTGCAATCATCAGCGATCGCCAACTACACACACACATCAAACCCAAATCGATGGGCCCCGCTCAACAATGGGCCCATCCCGTGAGAAAAGAAAACGAACAACAACGTGAACTCGCCACTCTCTAGCAGGAACACGAGAAGAGAAAGAGATAGAGTGAGTCAAAAAAAGAAAGTCGAGGCCAGCATCACCAGCAGCAGCGCTCGAGTGTCATAATGATAAGGGCCGTCGAGCGTGCGAGCGAGAGACAAGATAATTCGTATACGAGAAGATCGCAGGTAGCCCGCAGATGGAGCCCGGCAGATATACAGTCGGACGACGGCGACGACGAATGCCAGTGTGCCCATACCAGGCCAGGCCAGCGAGCTTCTGGTCAGTCTTTTAACGGACGTGGGTTATTATTAATGAATTGCCGCCCTCTACGGTAACCTCTCTCTCTCTCTCTCTCTTTCTCTCTCGCTCGGATTTTTGTGTGCCCCGTGCGCGCGCGCGCGAGAGCAGGTCGAAAAAAGAGCCAACGTCACTGCGTCGTCGTCGTCGTTGTCTCTCAATCTGTGGATACGTGTGCTTGTCAACGCGTATGCATGTGATTCTTCTGTTGGATGCGTCAAAGTCTGATTTCCGATCTTGATTCTCGGAAGTTGCGATCGATGCCAAAGGGTGGGGGTGTAATGATGTGGGAACAGAATGAAGGGTGATACGCCGAATTGTCTTGAAGAAATTGCAAGAGAAATTGATTCTTGACATTTTTAATTAGGTTATACCACTTAGAAAAATGTAGGTGTGAGTGGAAGGTTAGTGCTCTTTAAGGGTGAATTTATAGAGCAAAATAAAATATGTTAATTTTTTGTTTTTTTGCGGTCTTAAATGACTTATGAGTGCAAGAAAAATTTAAGTAACGCTCATTTTATTAAATTAAAAGTCTACGACCATTCTTCAGATCTATTAAAGTATCCTCAGTTTTGTTTAAATTTTTCGTTAATGCTGTTAGATATCGATATTAAATAGAACTCCTGTAAATGACAAGTCTGTGTCCTTACAAGTAATCGAGAACGATAAGTTAAAATATTTAAAAAATGTATAAAAATGTATATTTGAGAATCACCGATTTTGAAGATTTTTTAATAATACAATGTTAAACACAATAAACATAAGGTTAATAATATATAGCAACGTAGAGTGCGAAAGATTCTATGCCAAAAATTACAAATTGTTAAACAAAATTTACTATTTTTGTTTGTAAGAAATGCGTACGGTCAGGCTTGCAGAAAATCGAGTATACTCACTATATAAATGAACAGATATTATAATATGTATATTGAGAGGCTCGTCAGATATTATAATGTTTCTTATAAAATTTTTCAGTATATAATTGCACCACTCACGCACGCGCGCACGCATGTACACGCACACACACCCGCACATGCACACGCACAACACTTACTCATACACACACCCACGCGCACACGCACAAACATACCATTTGATACCATTTGAGTTAAATAGTGCATAAAATCATATCCATCATAATGATTTTGATAAGCAGACTGCAAAAATATGTTGATTTAATCTATGTTGAAAGTTTTTATATCTTGCATATATGTGCTATGTACGATTTTGATAAGAGTGTAATCCTTCTAAGTTGTCTTTATAGTACCCTGAAAGTTCGGTAGTCAGCATTATTGAATTTAAGCCTTTATAACAGCTTACTTCGGACTTTAAACTATTCTTTAGAAGTATACTCATGCAGTTTCTGGCCTACATTACTTATATAAAATTATTTCCAATTGTGTATGTTAAGTAATTTTTCGGAGGGGTGTATGGTAAATGTTTACATTTTTTTGTATGACCTGATAATTTTCTATTAGACTATGTAAATTATGTGCTTCAATATATAACGTCATTTTGTAACAAAAGACACATACATTCTGTGTAAAAAAAATAAGACTGGGACAGGTCTGTCAAAAGTCTAGCTCAGAAACTCTTACAAAAGTGAATGATGTAAACTTATTTTTCTATACAAGTAATTAGTACACTTATTGTTAATATCGACCGGAATGGTAACAAATAACAGTTTTCGATTAAACTGTGGAGATTTTGTTTTTAATATTGCGGTCCTTTGCAAAATTTAAATATTTGTAAAAAAAGAGACAAATATTTCGGTTACCGCAGACTTGGCAGAACGCTATACTTTTGTTTTGCATATTTTTCCAAAAGTCTGGGATCGTCTCCGTAGACAGACTTTTGCCGGACTTGTCCCAGACTTATTTTATACACAGGATTATACGCACATTAAAACCCATTTCACCTAACGATCCAACAATATTTCCGATCCCTTCGCGTCCGTCAAACCTCTACGCGAACTCCATCACGACAGAATGGCGGCAGGCGCCGAGTCTCATTTTTTTAGCCTCCAGCTCTCGACTCTCCGATTACACACGCCGGCGACCTAAACAGCGGCACTGATGAAACGTCAACCGCTAATTCGACGTTTATTCATCAGGAAAAAAGGCAGGCAGACAGGGCGCGTGGCACTTGCTCACTCGGTGATTGATGAAATCATTTCGGGCGTTTTTGCGAGCGCTCCCTGCGGGCGTTTCCGCGATCCATAACACGAGGGCGGGTAAGCAGATTACGCACCCGGATTAACGTAGTCTCGCACTGGTTTTTTTAGCTTTATACACAAAAGAGGAGAGGAAGCGACGGCTGAGACAACGGGCATCGATCGTGTTCGAGTTCGTTATGATGGGAAAGCGCGCGGATATGATTCGTTTTGTTTTGGTTGGGCGCCATTGTACGGGGTAGGCTTCATTGTGGTGATCAGAGACGCGATGATGGTTTATCGAGCTTGTTACGCTACTTTGAATGAAGGGTAGGATTGAGATGAATGTGGATTATCGAATTCGTAGAGCCTTTTTTACCGTTGATGTCTGATGGTTTGTATTGAAAAGTACAAGCATGCGAGCAGTTCTGGACAATATACGCGAATTTTTGAAAAAATGATTCTTTTTTATACTTGATTCTAAATTAAATATATATGTTTCATTGTCATTATAATAATATCTACATATATTTGTCTGGCTTATTTCACCTAGTAAAGTCTGATCACTTTCCCTATTTACTATGTTTTTTTATAAACTATTTCCAATTTCCCTTTATATAACTACATTTATCTATGTATTTTTCTCCGTACTTTTCTAACTTTCCTTTAAGAATTAATAATATTTCCCTGTTGCTATTTGATCTTTATATTTGTTTTCCGTGTTTACTACTTATCTTCATTATGTATCTCTTTTTTTCTCTCTGTTTCTTTTTTTACTTTTTTCTCTTTCTTTTCTACTTTACCGGCGATCACTTTTCTCTTCCTCTTGGATATTGATTGTATTTTTGTACTTTAATCCTTTATTTGCTCCTTAGATATCACTTGTATTATTATGATAAAATATTAGACGCATGTCTCAGTATTTCAGTAAATATGTCTTTATTCGTAAGGGGATGTCCGAGCTAAAAACATGCTTTTTCTTTCACTTATAACTTTACGAATATAAAATAGAAAGGAAAATTCGAAGTTGATCCCCCTAGATATGCATGATGTCAATATTACTGCCGAAGGATATTTCATTCTAATTCCTCGTTTTTACAAATAATTGGAAATACTAATGGCACATTTTCTCTAACATAACCTCAAAATATTGTTGTATTTCCAATTGTTTGTAAAAACAACGCAACAGACTGGAGAGATCTTCGGTAATAATATTGATATCATTCTAATCTAGGGTGCTCAACTTTGAATTTGATCTTAAGTTATAAACAATCGAAGATATACGTAAAAATTATGCTCAATCGAGCCGAAACGCTCTCCACCTCGGCTCCGACATCCCTTTAAGATTTCTTAAGACGGTTCTTCTACTCCAAATATGCATTATTCCATAAAAAGAATGGTACTTGTACTTCCGATCATAATTTATCCCATGCACGTTCTTGTTCCTTTTTCCCTGTAATGGCCCTTACTGTTCAATTCTCAATGTGTATTAATTATTCTATCAGTCATCCGGTGTTCCTTAAGATATTCTAAATACCGAATGGCGTTAATGGAAAGAAAAACATTGAGTGAGCATATCGCAAGATATGATGTGGAAATCTGTCAGTGGTTCCTACATCCCCTTAACAAGGCTTATAATTATAATAAATTTTTATTTTGATCAGAATATATCAAAAACTATTCAGCAAAGCATTAGATACAAAATAAACCGTTTCAAAATTTATTCTTTCCCGCCTTCTGATGAGTACCAATCAACTAATAACCATTGATGAAGTAATTTTTTGGCATCTTGAGAGCAACGATTACGCTCACGATCTGTAACGAGAGAGCGGACAAACAACATATGCGCCTTGAGGGCATCGTTTTGTTTTGGTTCAGTGCCATTGTGTAGATGGCAGATAATGAACAGTCGAATAATTGAACAGTAAACGTGATGCATTTTACAGACAGTAAGAAAGGATGGTTAATGAATCCTTGTATAAATCCTTGCCGGAGAGACTTGCTGTGTGGCAAACAACCGTGTAACAATTGAAAAGAATTGCAAAATCTAGGACTCCTTCCCGAAGCTAAGGAGAAATTACATGAGCGTAAAGGGGAGGAAATTAACAAATCATAACTTACTCTTCACAAATGAAAGACATGGATGACATCCGAGAAAGTGTAGTTTCAAAATCATTGCAAATCGTTGAGCAACACGTGGTGAATCTGTTTAATTATATCCTGGAAATGAATCTGTTTAATTGCATCCTCTGAATGGTTGAAACAGAGCATGATTAGTGTCGCTTGGCAAGTCTATAACTTCATTCATAACCAGAGAATGAAGTACTTGTAGGAATAGCCAATATAAGACTCTACTTGTAACTCACTTGTAACTCTACTGTTACTGTTCCACAATAGCAAGCTTTTGATACGATCTCATCAGCAAACTTCTAGCAAAGCTAGGAAAAATGGTGGGATTCTTTAGGCAAGCTTTAATTAACACTAAGTCTACTTGGCTATCTACGTATCTTTAAGTTCTCCAGGGATCCATGCTGGATCACTTGATATTCTCTCTATATATTACCGCTATTAACAAGGGATTTTGTCGACCTCAACAAAGACTATTTTTTATTTGGCGAGCGGTCGTTGATTGGGCCAACGGTGAAGTTGGCTGTACTTAGATTGAACAATATCAAGACTAAAGTTACTGCTTTCAGCTCTTGTACATATATAGGAGATGGAAGACCAACACGAAGGAAAGTTCAAATTGTGTGTTATTCTATTCTAATAGAGTAATGAACAGTTTGATTCATCTCTCTCTCTCTCTCTCGCCCTCTCTCTCTAATTATTATAACTATACATGTGCATGCAATTGTAAGAATTTTCGTCTTTGATGAATAAACAGTATCTCTCTCTCTCTCTCTCTCTCTCTCTCTCTCTCTCTATCTCTCTCTCTCTCAGCAAGATACGAGCTTAAACTCAATATAACAAGAATTAAAGCGTTAATTGTTGACAGTCTGATTTATACATCGAGCTTTTATCTTAATACCTACCCAAAAATAAAAGTAATCGGACTGGATATTCTCCACTTCTCTGAGGCTCTAAATCTTGGTGTATGGATTATGCCGACATTGAATTGGGACTCGCATGCCAAATACATCACGAAGCATTTTCAAGCTCACTATACGCGTTAAAAATACATAGAAGTACTTTGGCGATGGATATGCATAAGAACATATTGTTAGTACAAAGTCTTTCCACGTCTGGGTTATGCCTGAGCGGTTTTTCATGACCTGAATGCAAGTCAGGATTTGAAACTTCAAAGATCAGTCATTACGTGTGTCAGATTTGTCCATGGTAACATTCTCTACTGCGCCCATATAACTCCTTATCGACTTGCCCTTGGCTGACTCTCGGTGTATAAGAAACGTGAATACTTCGTTGGTAAGTTTGCATTTAATATAGTTCAACGGGTAAATCCCTTATCCGGCAGACAATTTCTGGATGTCTCTGCGAGACATCAATCTACACTTTATCGACAATATTCTAACGATTAATGAATACTTTAATCCGGTCCATGTTATTGCCTCCAAAACTTATCTGCAAGCCATCTGATGCAATTGGGATTAATTTGAGTGGAACAAGAAGAGCAACTAGTATTCGAGATTATAATTATTGTAACGTGCTTGCGTATGCATTATATTTATTCCAAATTGACCTTATACCGCGACATAAAAGAAGGTTTTCACTCTTTAGTAAAACTTTCTGCAGATTTATATTTACTTACAAAATATGAATTTTCATTATAACAAGTTTCATTGGATTACGTTCCGGCATCCATTTATCGTTATAATAATATTTTACTATAAGACATTCAGAGAGTAAGCTAAGAGTGTGATATTCAGCGAAGATCAATAATAAGTGGTCGACAAAATAATTCTTCGTAACAGACGTGCTGTACTCGTTTATTATTTAAGTTTTATATTGTGTACAGATTGTTATGCATACCCTCCATCTGAAGCGCATTGGTAATATTGGCAGAATAGTAGAGAAAACAAACTGTAACCAATCTTGCATGCTGTTTCCATATAGTCGTCAGAACATTTCTTTTGGCCAGAACCACCTGATGAAGTAATTAAGTACGTTATAGATGCATATATGCAAACGTTCACTACAGAATAAGTGAATATTCACTACAGAATAAGTGAATATTTGCTACAGTATAAGTAAATATTCGCTACAGAATAAGTGAATATTCACTACAGAATAAGTGAATATTTGCTACAGTATAAGTAAATATTCGCTACAGAATAAGTGAATATTCACTGATAAATCAGTGAATTTTTCACTAAATTACTGACAGTGACAAACGTTTACCTGTTTTGTTTTTAGAGAGTAATATTATAACTAGGATTGATGCCTGGACTCTATCTTCGTCCACCCTTTATTATCGACTTGACAATTAGTGAGTTAATTAATCTTCATAAAATAATAATAACCGAATGATTATCGGAAAATATATTCGTGGTTATTGATTTAAAAAACTAATAATTGGAGGAAAAAATAGTTATAATCAGAAAAAAGGATGACAATTCGTTGGCTTCCTCTAACTTACTAGGAGAGTGCACACCCTGCGGGAAACGAAATACGGTCAGACTTTGTTTTCTGGTATCCAAAAATGAAGCCTATAGCGTTTTTCTAACATCATACCGGGTTAGGTTATGGAACTGGATCCAACGCCACACCAGTTTTGCGTTTCGAGTTTCCCAGTTGAACCGAGTTTTGACTATGTATGTTTTGAGAAAGCGCGATTCGGCGGCTGCGAAATTTTTAAAAGCAAGACATCAGCAAGTTATTAAGTGCTAAAATGCCTGTGATTTACTTTAAAGTAAACGAAGAGATTACACGTCTTATTTAACGGAATAAGTGGAGTTATATAGCCAAGTACTGTGTATGTATAAATATAACCTACATTTTATGTAATGGTATTAGAAAGATTGTGCACTGAAAATTTCATGGACTTTTGCAAATTTAAATAAATAAATGTGTCACAATTAGAGATTACCACAAAAAATCCATTAAAATGCACTGAATGTAATTACGGAGAATGTATACCCCTCTAAGCTAAAAAAAATTATTTGTTGCAGACTAACTTTTTAGCATATATGCCTACCATTTTCATATAATTTGCTAATTTTAGCCAAAAAAGAGATACATATGGGCTAAAACGGTGGGTAGGTGTGTGAGTGAGTGAGTGAGTGAGTGAATTAATAAATAGAAAAATAATATTTTACCATAAAAAACAAGTATATCTAGTTCAGCAGATGCTGTTCTTAATAATTCGTCGTAATATAACGGACAAATATAATAAACGGTATAGTTTCGAATTAAAACCTCAAGTGTATCTCTCGGTACACCAAAATTCTTTCGGACTATAAGAGAAATTTACATAACATAATATAAATACAATATTAAAAATTTAATTTAATTACTTCTCATACATTAAAATTATTTTACCTCGTTATCTGAATATTCTCGCACAATAAATATATCATTCTTTAAGCTGGGATGACCTGCATTTCCAGCAGTATTGCTTTAACAATTAATTCATTATCATCATCGGTGTCATCACTTAATGCTAATAAATAAAATAAAATAAAAACTTGCTGTTTTCTTACTTTTAAAATTTTCGTAGACGCCGAATCACACTTTTTCGAAGCGCATAGTCAAAACTCGGTTCAACTAGGAAACACGAAACGCAAAACGAAAAACGCTACTCGTACCCCTAATTTATTCTAATGGACCCTTGTTGTCGAGATATGAGGTTAATTACCCGATATATTCGTTATTTTAATGAAAAGAGGTACCTCTTCTTTTAACCATAACTTTACAAGTTTTTATTATAGATAAATAACTCAAAATGTAATAAAAAGTAGTCAAACTGACATTTAATTTAAGCTCTGTTACGTATAAAAATATTAATCTGATCAAAAGTTATTTACAATTGAAGATGGTGACCGTAATTGCTTGAATATTCAAAGAAATTTAACTCTTTAAAATTCGTTGGTTTTTCATGTATTTTCAGTCACCATCTTCAATTGTATTCGATTCAATTGTTAATATCTTTTGATCAGATTAATATTTTTATACGTAACAGAGCTTAAGTTAAAGGTCTATTTGTTTAATTTTTATTATATTTTGTGTCAGTTATCCACCATAAAAACTAGTAGTGTCATGGTTAAAAGAAGATGTACCTTGTTTCATTAAAATAACGAATATTTCGAGTCAATTACCTCATATCTCAACAACGAGGGTCCATTAGAATAAATTACGGGTACTTGATATTTGGGTACCAGAACACGCCTTCCAAAGTCTGACCGAATTGCGTTTCTCGCAGGGTATACACTCCCCTTGTTAGTTAATCATTAAATTATCTTTTCTCATATGAATATAAACTACATAGAATACTATAGAGAATTTAAGAAAAAGTACGTCAGATAAACTACAACCAATACCTCAACATGCTCAACATTATTGTCTGTTTATAGCATAATATGTAAAACCAAAACTGTTCGAAAAATTTGATAAAAATATAAATTTTATATGATGCGGATTAACCAACTTACCATTTTCTGGCAGTGCTGTAACAGTACAGATCGACATGCAAATTGCAACCACAAATAGAATGACAAGATATTTATGCCTCCACATTTTAAAACTATGAATAGACAAGCCAACGTAAGTTACTAAGCGTTCGAAAGTCAGTCCGGAAAAAATGTTTTAGTTTATTTAAATAGTTTTATATCAGCACAAATTATACACTTATTAAATAAGTTAATTGTACTCGTATTAATTTAAACACGCTTGCTCTATCTTATCACTTGCTCCAAAAGCGAATTTCAATAATTATTTAAATTGTACCGTACCTATTTAAAACTGTAAAAAGAAGAATAAAAGCTAATTAAATTATGCGTAATAATAAACAGAATATTACTTTAACACTTTACATATATTGTTCGAGTTCAACGATATACATTATAGATATACACCTACAAATCCACGGTACACACATATAGTCAAGCAGGAAAGTGTTGGGTCTGTAGACCTGTAGTTTTCATGATAGTTTTCCGGACCCAAAGGACCTACGGAAGGAAGAAAACATAATAAGGAGTAGCTTCAATCCGTATAGAACGAGGTTAGAGAACCTCCATACACTGAAAAAAATTCCAGCTATTTCTACAGGAAAGCACGTCTATACTCCCGGCCGAGTCATGTTAATTCTCCAAACAGTGTCGCTTGTATCATCCCCATATGCGATTTTGGATAATTTACAAACACGACTTGGAATTTTACCAAGCGAGCAACTTGGAGGCTTTCTTCTGCTTATGTCCGACTAATCTCACTTTTCGATAATTTTTCGACTATACTCAACTATATCCTTCTTAAAAAATAACTTACTTATGTGCGATGAAAAGAGGTTAGGTTGTTTGGGCACCGCGCTCTCAGCTTGAATTGGGATTTCTACAAGCTAAACATGTAAGTCAATAATTTCATGACGAATGGGAAGGGAGCCTTCGATTGAGGATGGTCAATAGCTGTTTATTATCGTCTGTGTAAGGTTTAATGTCCTTAGTTGGTTTCTGTAACAGACTTAAAATTCTTAATACTTTATAAATGTTCGCTTCCATATAGTTACGTGCTTTAAGGTAATAGGCTGGGTGCACTTAGACTTCAGCGCCCCCGGTAGTTGAAAAACAAATCATTTGGGTGAAAAAAATAAATAGATAACTGTGGTTTCGTACATCAAACGGATAAAATAATAACTTTTGGCTTCTTATGTAACAATTTCTCGAAGTTTCCACCGAGAATCTGATTAGAATTAGAATATTTGGGTCAAAATGGATTGTTTACTTTTCACCCAAATGAGTCGTATTTCCGCTACCCGGGGGCGCTGAAGTCTACGTGCACCCAGCCTATTGTGATCTCGGATTCATTGTCCGACTCATGTGGGGTAATGAAGGTTATGTCTGGGCTGTTTGTCGCTGTTAGCTTACATAAAATTCAAATCTTCGTCCCGTGTACGAAATAGTGAGAGGACTATTCCCAGAGCCAACATTAGCAACGGTAAGAATAAATAATAATACAACATAATCCGAATTTTATGGAGACAGTGTGGGCTACAGTCACTCGAAATAAAATGGATTATGCAACGGTCATGTTCGGGATTTAGATGGGATCATTACTTGATATATTTACATGATTATTTGTAAGTTTATAATTTGTTAATTCTCGGCGTATAAAGCAGGATTTGTCTATATAGCCTTAATGAGTGAATATGAATAGTAAAGTGGGCAGACCTAAAACAAAGAACATACATATTTGTATATTTTAGGTTATTAGTCTATATTCCATCATTGCCCGTTGCCGTTATAGTAACGCTGAATTTTCATTTTACATAATAAACACATTAATACCTCAATAAATCGGATAATAAGTCACAATTAATGGAACTTTATTCATTTATATTTAATAAATTTCGTATTATTTTTAAATTTAATCCGGATCAATATTTAATATTGCAAATAAAAAGTATAATCAAAATAAGAGAGCTGCAATGCCTTTATAATAAATAAATAAATTACTTTTATGATGTTTCAGAAAATTGTAAATATACATTATCACGAATAAATTAACATACATGTAAAAGAACATAACATACTGCATTTCAAAACAATATGTATTTCAAACCGACTTTGTAATTTTAATGTTTATATTTGCCTGTATATCTCCGAGTAAAACTTTTTAAAATATTGATAAGATAGTTTAAATGTATTTACGTTTGTACGTTGACAATTGCGCAGGTAAGAAAGATATCAAAGGTATGCAAAATTTGTAACAAAACAAGTTACAGAATCTACAATTGTCATTTCCTACGTAATTATCCTAACACGTCAGTATGTTAAGATATTTTAATCAAAAGTTGAAAAAAATCTGTTTTTAGCATTTTCCTTTGCAAATTCGATTTTTTTGAATCAGGCAAAAAAATAACTTTCTGTATGATTAAGTAATATATAGCTTAAGCCGCAGACAAGATTTCATTGCCACGGAGGTGTCCCAATTAAGTGTTTAGCCCCATTTTTTAATATGATATGTATTTAAGAACGACAAATATGGTACACTAGATAGCCCTTCTATTTCCAAATGTATCTTGTAATTGAGTATGACAGGTAGCACTACGATCTGAGATTCTAATTAATTAACTTCTCTATCTTATAAGTAGTGAACATTTATCTTTTCTTTACAGATCAAAATTGCGGATACATTAAAAATCGCTCCTCAAAATAAAACGTCAGTTTTGGATTTTGGATTTGGAAATCATTCGTCAGATTCTATATATTTTACAATGAAAATTGTGATATTCACATAAAGATGAATTCTCAAACAATAAATATACAATAACAGAACAGCTACTCAACTAACGGCATTCCATGGAGGAAACATTTTGATCAATGTTCAGTATTTAAGAAGAGGGTCGTAAAGTTTCCTCAAGACCTTTCCACAAAGCTTCCGCAGTGAGGTAGTAAAAAACAATTTCATTTTCCCACCCCTCGATCACCGATCAGTCGAAAGACGGGCTGATGAACTGTCATCTGCTAATTCGACGTTTATTCGTCAAAAAATGGCAGACTGGACGCGTGGCACTTGCCTTTTCGTGATTGATGAAATCATTTTCCGGGCGTTTTGCTAGCCCCTGACAATTCCGCGATCCGTAACACGAGAGCTGGTATAAGCAGATTACGCGTCTGGATTAATGTATAGCCGTGCGCTGTTTTTCTTTTTTAGTTTCATGAAAGAGGAGAGGATTTGATAGCAGAGGACAAAGGATATCGATTGCATGAGATAGGGCGTATGTGCTACGCTTGTTGTGATGGGAAAGCGCGAGAATGATTCGTTTTGTTTTGGTTGGGCGTCATTCATTGTTTAAATAGCAGATAGTGCGTGAGACTCATTGTTGCGGTGTAACGAGAGATGCGGTGATGGTTTATTGGAGCTTGTTATACGTGACTTTTGTACTCAGGCGAAAAAATTGAAGGGTTAGATTCACGGTGAATGCGTATACAGCCGCAAAAAGTTTTTCTATCAATAGTAATTTGTATTGAAAAGGACCTATCTGCGATCAATTTTAAAAATACAAATTGAGGTTTCCAAAAATCTGTATCTTTTTATAGTCAATACTAAAATAAAAATGCTGCGCCAATTCTGATAATTTTTTTATATCTCCTATTTACGCAGTAAAATATTATATTTGAATAATAATACAGTCAAGTTATTTTATGAATGAATGTCGATTTAATAATAAAAAAATCATAAGAATCTAATATGGATTAGAAAACTATAAGTTTCAAAAATGGCTTCATCTGCATAAAAAAACCTTTTTTATGGTTCAAAAACAGTGAGCTTTTACTCCAATACATAATGAATAATAAAATTCAAAGCATTATACAAAAATTTATAATTAATCAAGCTATTGTTGTAAACAAAATACTATAAGTCTAAATAACTAAGACTAATAGGTGACATTTGTAAATTAAGGTAAGTGTACCTAATCTGTGCTACATAAGTTTTGAGCATTTAATTTACGCTAGTTGATGTATACACAGAGTGAATTTTGTGATAAAAATTACCGTAAGAATTATTATAAACGTGGGATATGCTGAATACATAAAGAAAATTACATTACTGAACGATATATTTTATCAGAAAGTTCTCTCTGTGTAGAAATAATTTTATTTGGATTTATCGAATATCAAAAGATAGCATAAATATTAACATAAACACATTTTTTTATTTAAAAATTTGCATATAGGGCAAATCTGTAGAGTTTTAAAAATAAACAGCTTGTAGGATATATTGGGTTTCACGTGCACCCAATATGACCCGTTATTTTTCATTCTTGAATCACTAATAAAAAGCAAATATATGTATCAGAACGGATTGAAAATCATGAAATGATATAGATAAATGTTGAAAGTAATCCTCGTCATTAATTTAAATAATATTTAGGCATTGTGAACAGATACAATATTCTTTATGTCTTTTCCGCAAATTAATTAACAATGTAAGTATCGTTTATAACAAATATGTATTTGTTACCCTTGAAAAGATTCGAAGGGTGGCTGTTAGATAAAAATTTTGTATGATTTCGGTTACGTGGGCTGTATTAGGTAACATGAGTGTATATACACATATCCTCTTATACTAAAAAGGTACATAGCCGGATGATTAAATAAACTATGTTACTGAAAAGCTGACAATACGTAGTAATATCCATGACAGTATCGACTTGAACCAAGTTTATTTAGTATTTCTTATTTAGTAACTCTTTATTTAGTATCACAGTAAATATAATGATTTGTTCAAAATTATAGTGACGAATTCACTTAAGCGGTTATAAGACAAAATACATTGTTGGTTAGTCCCCTTTTGCTTCCGTGAGAAAATTTACTGATAAAATAGCTTCTACTAACATCATGTACATAATGCATTAGCTATTTTCCAGCAAAATCGCGTAATAGGTAGGATAACGAAGACGGGCCATATTAGGTACATAGGTCATATTAGATACAGTCACCTAATACTTTATTTTATAAAATGTTCTTTCCTAGAACATCAAATGACGTTGCAATGTCGTTCCTGGCAATACTGTTTTTACCACTCCAAAGCTTCCTCCACGAAGATCAAGCAAAATATAATTGCAAACTGTACAATTTACCAAGTACACAACGCAACACCTCGCCACAATATAATTCCAAGTTGATCATCAGGCTCGACGCACTCCACCCCGCAAGTCGATCATTACGCGCGCGAACAGAAAAAACATTGCGCTCGACCATATGATATCGCGAACTCTCCTACCGCGCCCGCGCCAGCACCTTCAAAGTAGTCCACGCACACGCCACACCCCACCCCTACGAGTAAAAAAGAAAATAAATAACCAGTCGTCATTAAAATTCACAAGCTAACGCTCTCGCGTTCTCTCCCGCGTAAAATACATGTAAGTGCACATGACCAAAGAGAGAGAAAGAGAGAGAGAGAGAGAGAGAGTAAAAAAATGCATTTATACGCGTATATAGGAAAGTCTGGTGGAGGTGCAGTGCAGGAAAAAGCTCGAATGTCGAGTAAGAGAGCGAGTGAGCTTCGACGAGTGGAATTAACGCCTCGACTCTCTAACTCTTTGGCTCGACTGCGATTGTGCACCGGCGAGAGAGCCGACAGTCTACGAGTAGACTAAAAATCCGCGAACGCGTCTCGAATGTCGCTTAATTAAAAGCCCCGCGAGCGGAGCACAGAGCACAGCGGTGCACTCCTCAAGTCGCTCGCGTGCAGCTCAACCCTCTCGACGATTCGCTCTCTCTTTCCACGCGGTGTGTGTATAACTTGCTGCTCGCCCCCTCATTTGCCGCTCCGAGTGTTCGCGTAGCTCTCGGTCTCTTTCTTCCATCACACCCTTCATAATCCACTAGTACGTATATACGGTGTACGCAGTACTGGTGGTGAACTGTTGAAAGAAAATGGGTGCGGATACGTATATATCTTTCGAATGCTGCAATATTAGATTATGTTACATTTGTGAAGGCTAGTTTATAATATCAATCGTGTATAATATTAATAGCTGTTGCAAGAGTATATTTAACTAATTATTAATAAATCTTTTACATAACTTTATTTGTTAACCCACTAACACCATACAGGTATGCGTTCAAGCAGATACTCGAAATCGAATTTCAAACTTTTAAATGATCAAAACTATTTGAAATTTAATATTTTTTCATCTCTGGTGGCGGCGAGCAGGCCTACAACCCCCTATCCGGATAAGGGCAGTAATGTTCGTATATGTAAATAAACAAAATTCCACATTGATAACCTAACATGAGCCTACGTAGAGTTCATTCCGATGATATGAACTTCTGGAACGTTGCGGACATGGACAGGAACATATTCTTATATGTATGTATACAACTTTCCTGGGAATCTGGTTAGAGCTTGGAATTTCAATGTAAGCAAATATTAACATAAATCCATTTTTAATTTCTTTTATTTTTATTATTTAAATTATAAATTTAATAAAAACTGGCCTCATTCATTCACTCGCTAACGTTATCTCGTGCAAGTTGAAAGTTATGCAGTAAAATATTATTAGGATTTTTGTATATGTATCTTTTAAGGTTGTTTTATATACCTACCCATATACCCACCCATCCACATATCCGTTCACCCATACGTACCACTCAATATTAATCCATCCACATACCATATTAATTACCTTCCAACATGCATATCCACTCACCTACTTATCCACCCATACACCGATATTTATATCCAAGCAACAAACCCACCCACCCCCATATTTATTCACCCACACCCACATATTTTTACCAAGTTACATACTCAACCATATACTTACTAATATACCCATACATCCACATACACATTCATATACCCAACCATATTTTTAGTCACCAAAGTACGCACAACCCATATATTCATCCACTCACACATCCATATCCATACCCACCCAGGTACCTATCCACTTACACACCCATATTTATACCCTCTCATTCCTCTTCTAATCAAAAGTTATGCATCATTTTGCCCACTTCATAACTCTTATCAAGTCCGACCTTCCGCTCTATTCCAAATTCATACGTGTAAACTCCCGTTCTAGTTCATTTTTAGATCGACAAATCGCGAATTTTCCTCCCTCGCTATTCTTTTCATCTCGCCTCTGTGCACTTCTCGGCTCTCTTCATCTTTCTCCGTCCGTTCGTGCGTTCGCATCCCCGGTATACCAGTATACGCGTATACTACTCGCGGGGTGGGCACGTGGCGGGCCACGTGTCGGTAAGAGGATATCCGTCGGTCGGTCCACCGTCTCCCTCTCTCTCGCTCTCCATTCATCGCCAAAGAATAAAGAAAAGGAGAAGGAGAGAGTGAATCGGATCTCAGGTGCCCGTAAGCACGCGCGCGTATACTCCATCAGACGGAAAGTTTTCTTTCTCTTTTTCGTGCTGTGTGTGTGTGTGTGCTTTTTAATCCGCTACTACACAGGAGCTGTGTGATGCGTACGAAGAATGGGGGGCGAACTCGATCGCGAGTATGTATGTATAGCCACGAGGGTCGAAACTGCAGGCTCTTCTTGACTCTCGCGGCCAGGGAGTTTTTTTCGGCTTGACTCTCTCGGCCTAGGAGTTATTTTACTGTCGATGTTATTTTTGTATTCTTCTGGTGCGCGGATTTGATTTTGACTTTTTCCTCCACTTTAGTCCAGACGTGGATTACCAAAGTTTTGGTTGTACACTGAGAAGAGAGTTTTTTAATGAGGTTGTACAGGCTATACGATATGTGTCACAAGATATATTTTAGACATTGCTGTTTTTTCACTATTGATCCGATTTGAACTTTACATGTTTCATATTGTTTAGCTAAGTATTTTCTTGTGATTCACGGATACTATAGAAATGAATAAGAACTGCCTACACAAAATTATTATTGATTAACACACCGGTGTGAACAGAATGAGCGCTAATTGTACAAATAAAATCGATAATAATTCTTTGTAAAATTTTTTACAAAGTACCATTTCATTTCTAAGGTTCATTAATTGTTATAAAATAGTTTACTGAACAATATGATCCAACCAAACTTTAAATTGGACCAATAGAAAATAGTGGCATTGTTCAACATAATTTCCAATATTGTTCATTTTGTTCAGTTACGTATCGTATTTATATACGTAAAGTGTTTCTTACATTAAGTTATAATGATTAAATATAAGACTTACTTTTGATGCTAACGGCATAGCATATACAACCTTAATATAAACGAATGCGTGTATTTGAATTAATGTATCAATAGAACTCATCTGAAATGCACTTTTCTTAACTGTTCAAAAATATTTGTTAGTCCGCTAGAGTACGATTAACAAAAACATATTAAAATTATTACGCATTTGGATCAAATTACTTTATCAAATAAATTAGACATTTAATAAACTAATTGTGTCTTATCACCAGCGTACCTATTGGGATCTGATACGGGGGCGTAACTCCGGACCCGTCGTCGCCATGTTGATCACGAAACCCTGTCTAAACCAATCATTTACTAGAATTTGCGGGCTCCGATTGCTTTATCTCAAATCAGATAGAGGTCTAGGCGCCTATATCAGGTCTCAATGTTTAGATATTCAAATATATAATAACTATTTAATTTGTTGGTTACATCCAGCATATCAGAACTCATCAATCCAAATCTATATTCGTTATCACTATAACGAAATATTCATTTATCTGTTATATACAATGCCATACGAATCAACAGTTTATGCACGAAACTTGGCTCAAATGATTGCTTCTCTGAGTGTAGCTGTATCTTCAATTGGGTTTTAACATACACTTTGTTTCTTCGGCGGTGTCTATGATACGGGTAGAGAATCGAAGCCGATTTCCAATTCTGTTTGAATTATTTCGAAAAAGTTGAATTCAAGAAAGTTATAGCTTATTTACGTTTCTTTGAATGACGTCAGACCGTAGTTACTTCAAAGGTGCGGTTACTTCCGCGTCTACGGTTTGACGTCAGGAGGATTTTCGAAGCGCTATATCTTCTTTAATTTTGAATATTTTGCAAAAATTCCGACAGTTCACAAAGAAAGTATGCTATAATATATCAAAATATGATATAAAAGATAATCATGTTAAAACCGAATTGGACCAAGTGTGCGGTAGATTATTATTATGTACTTTAATTGTACAAAGCGAAGTTTCAAGTAAAGACGTTGACTTTACATGGGTATGAAGTGTCGATGTGACTTTGTTTGATGTAAATTGAAGTAATGAATGTGGACCACAGCGGAGTAGACTAAAGATTCTCTTAATTGGATTGTGAGTTGATTAGTTCGAGGTATAATGATAAGATAACGAAAATAGGGCGCTGAATTGAATATGCTTATATATACTTACTTCATGGATGGAGTTAAAACAATTATCACTATCGAATGAATTTAGAATGTTACTTTATAACGCGTAGAAGAATATCATACAATAATACTGCAATTATTATTTAACTAAAGTATGATTATTATTTCTTTTACATATTTTTGAAAAATGTTACCATTACAATTTGTTGTTACAGATTAAAATGCCGCTGAAGTTTATCTCTTTCATTCCCAACAGGACCAAACGGTACTTTTTCACTTATAATTTAGGAATAATTCTTAAGTAAAAAAAATTACCTTACACTTTTAAAAAAATTACTTAACACTTTTTGTATTAAAAGTTAAAATAAGTTGAGGACTGTTTGGTCCTTATAGGAACAGGGAGTATGGAAATTTTCAATGAGAACGATACAAAGTGCGATTAAATTATACACATATGGGCAAATCCACAAATCTTTTAATTTTGGGAATATAATCTTTTTTTGTACAACATGTCCTCTAAGAAAATAATCCACACTCATAATCCATTTTCTCCTGCCGTCGTAGAGATCCAGGGATTAACATGAGCCCCTCGATTAACCCTTCCGTCACAAATTTTTCTACACTATCGATTTCATTAAAAATCAGTAATTAGTTATTATTTAGGTCGCTGATTACGAATCCGCAGAGAAATTTTCAAAATTCAAAATGGTGGATATTTTTATCTCGACAACTATACGTTAAATCAAAAAATTAAAAAATATAATTTTTACTTTAAATTACATATATAATAGGTAATATTTTCTCAGTTCATAATGTTGAGTTTTTCAATTTCACCTTTTAAAACATTTTGAAATTAAAAAAATCTTAACTTAATAAAATCTCAAATGCGCATAACTCATAAACGCATTTATTATTTTATATAAAGACAGGAATAGAGAATGCTATTACAATTGTATTCAGACCAAAATAGTTGGAATTGTAGTTGTGCTATAGTAAAAACTGTTTTTTACAAACGAATTACGTTTTCATCAGTTATGTTACAGTTTGGAGAGTTTTTAGGACACATTGATGGGACATATCTCAAAATATTCATTTTGATGTGTACAACATATTTCAAGTATGACTAAGGCGCGCAAAAGCACGGTGCATTGGTTAGATAAATAACTTAATCTAAATTAGAAAATTTTCAAAACCCACTCACAGAATTGAAAGTGGCAAAACTTTTTTCTTAAAACTTGGCACACATATCGATCTATGGATATAGTTTCAAATTGCTCTTAACTGACTTAGATACTTGGAAGCAGAACGATAGCTAAGACGCTTACGAAATGTTATTAAAAGTGAAAGAAAATTGGCGAATCACACGCATTTTTTGAGATTTTTTTATCTTTGATAATTTATAGCAACTTCAAAACCATATCTAACATGTTTATATTCTGCAAATATAATGCTAATAATGTGAATAAATAGCCTAAAAAAATTAAAGTCCTATTGATAATTTTAAAAGAATTATAAACAATTTTATCAGTTAACGCTAAAAGTTAAAAGTTTCGTCGATTTGCCCATATGTGTAAATGCATACGCATATGCAGACAAAGGCTAGACGGCCTTCCGAAAACAGGGGAACTATAGTATGCTGATAATTCCAAAAGACATTTTAATGTTTTGTGATATTAAGAAATAGATTATATTTCTGTTATAAAAAAATAAAATATAAGAATGAAATTTTTGTCTTTATTAAATGTTACATTTTAATTATTTCATACGTCCTGTCCTTATAAGAACCAAACGGTCCTACAAAAAATGTCATGTTCTTGACCTATTATATTTAATATTTAAGGTTTATTTGTACTATTGACTACATTTTAATGTCATATTTACAAGAAAAAAAGAATTTTATAGAGTCAAATTAATTCGGGAATGAAAAGGTTTACTTCGTAGAAGCAAGAAAATCACTTCTGGAATAGCTCAGCTCAGTAAATAAATCCATTACGCTAAAGATCATCGATATGAAGCTTAATATTCATTGTTATTTACATATTCTAAACAGGTGTGACAGAGCAGAATTAAAAAACTTTAAGTCCAATGTTTTTTTTTAGTTAATTAAACACATCGACTCGTCGATTTTGCTTGTAAAGTATTCTCGAAGTACCCGTCGGCATTCTTGTTTCAGCCAAAGCTAAGCCACGCTAAGATTGCCCGCCAAAAGCAAGATCATTGAATCTCTCGGCTTTAATAGTACACGTGTGCATGTGGCTTACAATACTAATATACATGAAGAGTTCCATATAAAGTGGTTCTGTTTTACAATAGATTTTACTGTATTTAAACGGTAAGAAAAAATAGATTATCGAAAGTGCAGTTCGAGCTCATTTGATCGATATTCCTGGCGAAAGTCTTGCAAAAGTCTAGTAGAAGTCTGACTTAGGCCACTATGCCAGACTTTTTCTGGAATTATGTCAAGAAAACTCATTTTTCACAAGTAAATAATTAGAGTAGTACATTAATTATTAGTATCGACTAGAATAGTGAAAATACGTACTTTTCGATAAAATAGGAGAAAAGTTTTTTTACATATTGCAATCTTGTTTAAAATATGAATATTTGTAAAAAAAAGACAAAAATTTAGGTTACTGGCAATTTGACATGACGCGATGTTTTTGTTTTGCACATTTTGTCTAAAGTCTGGCATAGTGGCCAAAGCCAGACTTCTCCCGGACTTCTGCAAGACTTTCGCCAGACTTATTGAGCCAGACTATTGCCAGACTATTGCCAGACTAATTATTTTACACGGGTATATACATTTTCATATGAGATTATTTACATAAATCATAAATGATCATAAGCTTGAAACAGGACGAACGTATACCTCACTCGGGGATTCTAGAAAAGCTTTTTTAAAAAATATTAAGATCTCCATAAAAAAATAATAAAAATAAAATTAACGAAAAAGTGCTCCGCTCTTTTTGTAATACATGAGAAAAGGAGTCGAATAACCGCCGAAAAAAAATTCGTTTATCACCTAGAATCATGTGAGGAAGAAAGTTCCTTTAATAAATGTGGTATTGAAAATAGTGATTTATTGTGACGTATATTAAGATTTTTAAGTTTTTTAACGGTAAATTTAAGATATTGTTGCGTCTTGATAGCATACAAATTTTCAGAATAATTGCTAATAACATAAAAAGTTTTCTGGACTGATAAAAGTAAAATCGTATTTTGGGTTTACCCAGGCCTGCCCCCTTAACATGGAACACCCCGCGTACCTAACTCGCATGCTTCCCAGCTCGATAATAGCCCTTGCAAATGCCTTCGCGCGCGCACGAACGCAGAAACTTATTTCCTCTGACCCTCTCTCTCTCTCTCTCTCTCTTTGTAATCGTGAGATTTTTGCGCGCGCGTGCGCACTCGGAAAAAGGCTTATCGACTCGAGTAAACAACGATTCTTATTCGCGAGAATCAAGAGAATCGAGCCGCTCAAGCCGCTGAGGCGGCGGCCCTTTTGCCTGCGAGTGCAGCGTCTTCATAACGGAGAGTCAGCTACTTTTCTCTCTCTCTCTCTCTCTCTCCCTTCCGCGTGATATGGTGATTCGGACGAGATTTCGCGCTGAGGCGGCGAAACGAGTTTTGCTATATAAACGCGGATTTGCTTGAGGTTGGTTGGTATAGGTCTCGACGTGGTCGATGAAAGGTTGCGGATTTGTTGGTGCTGCTTAATGAAGACAAAAAAGCGATTCGGAGGTTCTGAGAGGGTATAGAAATGTTGGAGAGAATGGGGAATTTTATGCATTTTGCAAATGATTTCGGTCAATTATTATAACATTAATGTATTTAAAATTTATTAGTTTTTATTTTTATTTAACAGATTCTGCTGATGTATATTGTAATTATTGAATAAGAACAAAACATAGAGCGTACATTTGTGGAATATAAATTCTGTACATTTTACCATTTTGTTAAAATAAATTCAATGATTTTTTGCTTAATATCATAAACAAACCATTTTTTTAAATATTTTTAAATTAATGTAATGCGAATAACACTTTACAGACTCATGGTACTCAAATTGGCATTTTAATACAAAAATATATTGTATGTATTGCATCACTTTTCATATTCATAATATTTAATTTTAAGATCGTTTTTGAGATTTCGAAAACTAACTGTATAATATTTTTCAGTATGCTTTATTCACTGCACAAAATGTATAAGAACATTTTTTTAAATATTTCTGGGTACATATAATTACATAAAAAATGCTAAACATTAATTACCATACGAATTAATCAATATGTATTTTTTTGAAAAGATAATATTTATAAAATGTACTGCCTAAAAGTGCCTAATAGTGCGCATTATAAAAGTACATTATAGTGTGTTTTGTAATTGGACTATAGTAAATATTATAGTGCTTATCACAGTGACCCAACAGCATTTAGTGTAAAAAAAACTATATAAAAATATAAAAAGATCTCAATGTACAATTCGGATGCTTCAATCTTTAATGCACCAACCATTGTTAAATAGTAAACGACATGAAAAGGCGATAATATGCTAAAAAATGGTACTATTTGGAAAAGAAATTTACCTAGACTTAATTTTAAAAAATTTCCTCTCTTATAGCATCAATATTTATGTTTTGGATATTTCCAGAAATTTTTAAATCTGTTCATAAACATTGTCTCTGCAAACCCGTGGTATGAATGATATAATGAACCATTGCCGCAAAATTTTGTATTTTTCTGCTTTAAAGAATTAAGGGACATTAAAATAAAATAATGAGTTCTATGACCTCTTAAAATATGATAATGGGACCCTAATTTATATAGTAACAAAATTTTGAACTACCTAGATCAAAAACATAAACTTTAGTTGAGCTTTGAATACTTAAGTTAATTTTCTAAATTAAGATTGCTTAAGTTGAGGTATGTTAGTTTTATTTTATTATATCCTTTTTTGTGATATTCTAGATATTATAGGGTTACTATAGGATGTAGTGTGCATTATAGTATTTCGCAAAACTACTATGCTATACACTATACTGTACAATATATTATGCCGCAAAACAGTATGCTCGATATTATACAATATTGTGCACACTATATTGCGCAGGTTTCAAATACTACACGCTGTATCTTGAATTTTCATTTTTCATGATTTTGAAATAATTGAAAAACTAGAAGAAACTGTAAAATAGAATCGACATAAGTTAATTATCTGCAATGAATTGAAAAATGTTTCCATCCCCTATCCGACAAGAATTTCTCCAATCGAACAAAAGTGCTACAATAATTTCCGTCCTCCGCAAAACTACCGTTTATCCCTCTTCTCGCAGAATACATACTTGTCACCCGCATTGACCACTGGACACTGCCACTACACGCAGCGAGCATCGAGTGCCGCCGCATTGCAGGCCACATAAGCTACAAAACGCCGCGAGCCAAAACTGGATTACGACCAGCGCGGCGGATTACTCTATACTCTCCGGAAGCGAGAGCCGCCGCTATATTGTGCATTCGTGAAAACGCCTCGTCCAGAGGAATTACGTTTTCGAGCGTTGTACAAGGAGGAAAGAAAACGTTCGTCGTAAAATGCGGGTGAAAAAGGTGTGCGCCGGTCAGGCGAGTGGCGATAATCCATGGACACAACAATGTTCTTCTTCTTCTTCCTCTTCCTCTTCTTCCAGCACAACTGCTGCTGCTGAGCGGGGACTTAACGAGAGAATGCGGCGCAGGAGGAATAAGGAAACAAACAGCGCCAGCGGATGAGGAAGGATATACTCGAGAACGTCCGGGGTGCAGGCGGGAGAGGCTGCGCCGCTGGAGAAAAGTGGAGCAGGAGAGGGGAAGTGGCGAAGAGGGACAATGGAACGGAGCAAAGAACATTATCGGCAGACCAAAAAGTTATCGATTGATCCTGCGATAGATTTGCGAGATTCGGAGCGGGCACCCGTTGCAAATTGAAGTCGCGTTGCGTAAGACTTTAACACCATTATAGGGGTCTAACTTCTGTTTAGAAGTGGCTGGTAACGTCTGTGAATGGAACTGATAACTGTCTGTAGATTTTAAAAATAGTTTAGGAGTTCAAAATTTTGGAAGAACAGACTCCTACTATAATTAAATTATTATATTCGTTATTATTTACTGTTGTAATCACGCTCTATTATTTTGGATAAAAATAAAAAATAAAACATAAAGACTGTTAAATATTACACTTTCCATCTTTATCATCTCGTCGTCAAATATCTACTAAATATAATAGTTATAAATAAAATAATAAAACATACATAGTACTAGATTCAATAAAACCATAATAAATTTATAAATGTGATAAGGCAGGCATTGGCTCCAAATTATTACTCCAAAATATTACTCTTACTATATATTTTATTGTTTTTGATGCACGTAAGTATACTTACTTATAGAATGGTTTTATGATATAACAAAATTTTATATTAAACAAAATAAAGTTTTAAAATTAAATTTGCTTTTAACGTGTTAATTTCTCGAAGCAATGTTTCAAAGGTTAGCTTGAGTTTCAGTTGTACTTTAAGCTTGCACAAAATATTTCTTATGAATATGCTAAAAAATATATGAACTTTTAGATAATTTGATAGCTTTTTGAGTTAAATATGCTTTTACGTTATATAAAAGAAATTCTATTAAATTATAAATCAAACTAATTTGGTACTTTGCTTCTTTCAATGAAATAGAAATTATATATAGTAATTAATAATATCATTTTGTCATATATGTAAATCGACATTTTTTATACCAAAAAGTCGAGTGTTTAATTATATGAATTATTTTATAAGTAAGTCTATTCGACGTTAAAAATATCTGGTCGAATTTGTTTGCATTTTTAGAAGACATCCAATAAGGTTTGCGAAAACGATCATTCGGTCTTATGAAGTTGCAGCATTTCAAAAAAATTCAAATAAATTCGACCACATATTTTTAACGTCGAGTGTATTTCATAAGATCACAATATCATGAACATGAAGATGGCATTAGTTGTAAAGTATCACCTTTGTGGGCACAATAATTTTGCTATTGTCACTTATGAAAATTGCAGTCACATATAGGTATTTCAGTTTTTTAAGATGAAAAATATATGTTAAATACAGCCATATAGATAATGATATGAAGTATGGTGCCACTGTAGTGACTGCCGTAAAAAATCCACTAATATGTAACATATAAATTAACGTGACTCTTTATATTCACATAATAAACACAACTTTTAGTGAGTACGTACTCACCAATAAAATAAATGTACAAACCGACACATCAAATTTTTCAACTTGAATAGCTTAAAATATGAGCCAAAATTTAAGACACGAAATCTAACAGTTACCTGCAAACCACCCATCTATAATGTTAATTTACAAGGCATAGTGCGTTTCTTACACATAAGAATTGTACACGTAATTATCGTGCACAATTTAGCATTGGTCAAATATATCTATATATAATTTGACCAATGCTAAATTGTGTACAATAATTACGTGTATAATTCTTATGTGTAAGAAGCGCTCTATGTCATTTACAACGAAAACAACAAAATAAAATGAAAAAATTGAAAAATAAAATAACATAAAATAAAGTATTGTGCAAAGGTCGAGAGGGCCCGACGCCACAATAATAGATTCCTCATCGAGGCCTCGCACAGCCACAAGAAAGCCTCGGTACATCCTCGGCCTCTGCCTCGCCGCTGCTCCTCTGGCCCAATTCAGAAGAGGGGGGAGAGAGAGACAGCCGAATTAGGAAGGCGTTTAGAGGGCCCACGCGCTCATTCTGCCCATTATGGCGTGTGGCAACACGCGCGCTGTCGCGCCTATTGTGACGGGCCGGCCGGCGGGCCCCCGTCGTCCCGTACCTAATTCTGGTCAGCCTGAGCGCAAAGCACAATGCACGCTTTTCTCCCTCCCGCGCGCAGCCACTTCTAGAGTCTTTAGAGGAGCGCGTCGATCGTGTATACGCTTTTCAGCTGTTTTTCGTGAACAGCGTTAATAGCCGGACATTACGAGGGAGCGCGCGATGGGGATTCGTGTGTACGGGGGTGAGGAATACGCGCGAGCGACAATGCGGAAAATAAGGTTTCTTCGAAGTGGGGGGGGGGGGGGGGGGTTGATTTGCAAAATCGGCGAAAGTTGAGGGGTGCGGTTTGACAATAAGATTTTTCATGTCAAACGTATGAAGTAACGTTTACTTATATTTTTGGTATAAAAAACAGAAATACATTCACAAACATAAGGTAGGGCTATGGTATTTTTCTTTGAATAATTAAAAAATAGTATTGTAGAAAAATATTGGTCAAATATCGGTAATATTCAAATACTGGTCAATGTAATGTATGTATAATTTTTTTTTATAAAGAAACATGCGATATTTACAAGTTATAGCTAGAAATTAGCTCAATGAGACTTATCTGCCAGTTCATAAAATTCATTATGTTCATCAATGTGACAAGATCGCAATGATATTATATTTATATCTGTAATAAAGATATAACGTATAATATAACTTATAAACATTATACACTCTTCCAAAAAAAGAATCTTTTGAGGACACTGTGCGGTGAGAATGATTTCTCAAAACTCAACACAAATGAAAAGTTCAAAAAGTTTCTGTTAATATATGAGTTGCTTTTGTATCTGCAAAATGAAGGACTTCTTTTTCTAATCAAAGTATATTTTTTATAAACAATTAGAGAAAAAATAATGAAAAATCTTAACCGAGAATATTCGCGTTTTGTTTTTCTTAAATCCTTTGTTCGGAAACGAAAGAAACTGATGTATTAACAGAAACTTAGTCATTTTTTTATTTCCGTTGATCCAGTTCTGAGTAATCTTGGTCACCGTATATCGCCTTTAAAGGATCATTTTTTAGTAGGGTGACTGTAACATCACTATATTATAATATTTGTCTTCCAAAAATTACTACAATATAATTTCTTAAAGACATGTTCTTTTGAATAAGCCTTCTATTGATAAATAAAGTTTTATATATTTTTACTTAAATCGTTGAATAAAACGCCATTTTTCAACATTCTAACTGTAAAAAATAGTTAATATTTTTTATGACAATATTGTAACACAAAATACAATAAAAAAATGTAATAATAAAATATATACATACTTTTGTTAAAGTAAGTACTTAAGTATGTACTTAAGTATGTTCATATAAGTATGTACAAGTAAGTACTTAATTAAATACTTAAGTATGTTCATATAAGTATGTACAAATAAGTATGTTGACATAAGTATGTACAAATAAGTGTATTGGCATAAGTATATACAAATAAGAATGTTCACTTTAGTATGTACAAATCTTGTGTAGGCGCTAATCACTTTTCAAAAATACCACTATACAAATGCAATAATGACACGCTGTAAGGGTCAAATTAGGTACAGCTTGCTGAAAAGTTGTATTTATCTATAAAATACTATCAAAATCTTATTATATTAAAATAAAAATTAAAGATTGTTACAATCGGTTATAAAATAAAAATTCCAATAAAAGGTGAATTTGTTTAAAAATTAAAATGCTTTTAGCTGTATTTGTACTTTTTCTATAATACTTTTACAAACCATATAAATATATATAAATATAAAATAATTAAGTGTTAATATTCAAATTAATCTTTTGCTCGTATTACCTCAAGTTAAATGTTCTATATAATTCAATATACATTTAGAACATGAAAATAAACGTAAACAGATTCTATAACCAAAAAAAATTAAATTATTATCATACAAGACAGTAAATAAAAATTATTATAAAATTAGAAGTAATCGAACGCGGGTAATCATTCAGTCACGGTCCCTCATCCATTCCATCTAAACAAAAAGAGAACATGCATTTCCGGAGAGACAATGATCCTCATTTCAATATCCTTTTATATAATTCCGTGGAACACTGCACCTCCCAAAGAACAAAATCATCTACGCGGTAAAAACAAAAATAAAACAGCAGCATCGAGGAATCAAACGCGTGATCCACCGAGTCACCCACGCAAAAAAGTCGTCTATATTTGCTCTCGGTGCAAGTCCAATACTCTGTTTTTCCATCTCTCTCTATACTATGCAATACCTGTCGGTACAGTGCCCCCAGCGATTTTCTTTCGATTTCGTGTATATACATTATACACCCATCCAGCTAAGAAAGTTTCCACTCTCGTGGGGGGGGGGGGGGGGGGGCATTATTCAACCGCGGACAAGCAGAGCGGCTCGAGATGAATTGCGGTATTAACGGCGAGTCGCGCGGCGTGGCGCTGCAAACGAGACGAATATAAAAGGCGTCTTGAGAGCGAGCACAACCGCAAGCAGAGTAAGATAGAAAGAGAGAGAGAGAGAGACGGAGGCTCGAGGACGCGGACGATCTCCTTGGAATATCGACGGGCACTCATGCGGACAGGCGACATCCGGCCACGCTTTCTGCGGTTTAAAGCCTTTTTTCGGCCCGGCTCTCTATCTCTTTCTTTCTTTCTGTCTTTCTTGCTTTATTTCTTTCTTCTTGCCGATTCGCGCGCAGAGAAACTTGGCCGGCGCGACGATCTGTTTGGTTTTGCGTCGTTTCGCGATAAATAAATTATGCAATGGGCATGGTTTCGGAATGAAGCACGACAAAAGTGAATAATACTAAAGTCGGCGAGTGTAACGACCAGTTCAAGTTGCACCGTATATTTCATCGTGAAAATCTATTCTGAGTGAAAAAGGGGAAATTTGATAAAAAAAAATTTTATTAATTTTTTATGTTTATGTTACAGTTCTAACTTTTTGACCTGTTTGTGAAACACTTTTGGGATTTTAGAAACAATTAATTATTAATAAAATTGTTAACAAATAGCTATTGTTTTTTTTTTCAAATTGATTTAATTATCTTCAAGCCTTTGGCGCCTAACGTGGCTTTCAGTCAGTTATTCACGAATTTTCATCATATAAATAATTGTTTAATAAAAAATAATAATGTATAATATTTCAGAGGTAATGCTAGAATGTAATAATCTATTATTTTAGAATAGAAGATTTATTTGATAAGTACATAATTAATATCTAACCATTAATATATCTAAACGTTAGACACACATTTACATTATTTTAAATTTTTCAGTCAGAAGCAAAAAGCACGCAATGCGGTTATATCAAGATTCTCTTAAAAAATGAATATAAAATTTTGTTATAATTGATATACTTCTCTACTAATAAAGGAGCGAAAAATGTTTTCCTGTGTGTATATTCATTTATAGAAATATATTTAAAAAGTATGGAATTAATGGATGTTTATTTACATAATAAAACAATAAGTTGGACCCTCGAGCATTAAAAGATCACTTTTATATCCGGCTAAACTTAAACAAAAATGCACGCAGAAGTGGAAAAACAACAACAATAAGTTATATACTCGTATATTTTTCTCTACAAACCAATATTGTAAAACCAGTCGCATCAATACTTGTTTCTGCAGCTGTTCTACAATTTCCATAATTTTTTATAGCATACTCTATCTTGCTTCTTTTCTGTCCGCCTGTCTCGGTGTCGCGCAGTTTCGCGGAAAGTGCATGGATTTGGCGATTCACGGACGCGCGCCACGCCGCGCCGCCGGCGGGCTTTTTGCGACGAAGCCGCACACCGGATGGCACTGTATAGAGCGTTTTCTTGTTCACGTCGAGAAGAGCGAGAAGAGAGATTTGGACCGTTGACAATGCCAGTCTCTGCTTTCTCGCTAGATATTTCAATCTGCTATTTCAACGTTAATTTATTCAATTTAAGATATATTGTAGAGTAATTTATACAGTAAAAAATTAGTCTAAGATAAACGTATCATATTTTTAAAATCTATTAATTGTTAAAAGTATAAAATGCTTCTACAATAATTTATTTTCTTCATTAAATATTTTTTTTATGACGGTAAAAATAAAAAATTTGTCTATAAACGCATATTTATCTTGCGCTTTGAAAAGCAAGAAATCACGCGTATACTATTCTCAAAGGACCGACAAATGAAACCCAACAGCTTGTTCGTACAAGCGTAAAAACATATGTAGGGGATTTCAGTCGCGTGCAAGACGTCATTAGGAGCATTAGGACTGATAAAACGCAGTGCAACGCGGTCGTGGCAGCGACCTAATCCTTTAAGTCGCAGAAGCTGCTACGTGTTACGGCTATAGAAGAATCAAGTAACATACATTCGACATGCAGTCATGAGAGCTGAATTGGGGAGGCATAGGCATAAAAGCCACGCATTTCTCTCTTCCTCATCTTGTACGTAATCATAAATTGATTGCTCTTATCTTATTTTATTGTAGAGTATATGCATGGGATAAAATCTAGGGTATCTTTGGAGTTAAAAGATAATTGCTTTAAAGCCTCTTATGACTTTGGAATCATTTTTACAAATGAATAGACTAATAGTCGTTAGTGTATTGCTTTCCCCAAAAAGGTTGATTTTTTCTAGACTCAAGATGACTAGAACGAAATTTTAACATTAACGTAATAATATTATTCATTGTTTTCCTACAAATTATAAATTAAATTGTGATGACCATTGGAGTATTCTAATTTCTGAAATAAAAATGAATGTTCAAATTCAAGTACAAATGTTTACTTCAACTTGACTGTGGAATTGTTACAAAATAACTGTAACTACCAAGTTACTTCAATCCTCATAAAAGATAAATGTATCAATTACGCAACTAAAATCATCGTCCTCTGCCTCGACAACGATCGCCAACCCTTTGCTCTCCAAAACTTTCTACGTTTTCACCTCGTCACACGCACTCCACACGCGTCTCTCCTCGCCTTTTCACTCTGCTCCTCTTTTATTTTTCACACAAGCTACACGCTGCGCTCTCGCCTTTTCTATCACTCCCCTCGTTCACCCTACTTTCCCGTCTATCTCTTTCTCTCTCTCTGTCTCACTCCTGTGGCGCCCAACCTCTCTCCCAACTCTCGCCCATCCTGCGCGTCGAGCACGTGCAGTAAAAACCTACAATGCGCGCTGCCGCAGCAGCAGCAGACATCCTCGGCCTCAAAGAGCGAGACAGCTACACACCCATCGCCGCGCAGCAGACAGACAGACCAGACGGGCGCGCGTCGGGCGCCAAAAGCGAACGCGTCCGCTCTCCAGTGGGCGCGGCCACGACTTACGGCTAGACTGGGGGTAGAGAGGCGGAGTCGGCGCCAGCCCCTCGCGCGATAGTGGGGGCAGCCGGTGGGCCGGCGCCCCATCTCGGAGTGGCGCTCCGACACCCCCCACTCTTTCTCTCGTACGGCGGCGAACTCACTCTCCTCGGAAGGTAGAGGTGGTGGTGGCGGTGGGCGGCTTTGCCGGCCGGCCGTGGCGCGGCGCTCGCGGCGCCAGCCGACTCGGCCGTCCGGGCTCGCCGGGCCTCACTACGCCTCGCGGTACCATCCGGGCTCGCACGGCTCGGCTCGGCTCCCCGTCGCACGCGTTTTAATAATAATATATACACACACACGGGCTCTCGGTCCAGCCGCGCCGCGTCTGACACTCACGCGCGCCCACGCGACGCGCTTCTCTCGCCGGACGGAAGTGGGGGTGGACCAGCCGAATCGCGGGGTGCCGTGCGGATATAGGTATACAGGATACGCGCGTGTGTGCGGGGTTGTAGATACGCACGGATGAGGATTCGAACCCCGGCAAGTTGCCGTGTGAGAGTGTGCGCGAGAACGCTGTTCGTGAGCGGTGTTCGAGGTCGAGAGTAACGCGGAGTATATCGTTATGTTTGTGTCGTTGTTGATGAGGCAGTGTCGAATGTACTCGCGGGACAGAAGGTTTCGGGGATCAGTGGTGCTGGGAACGAATTGGAGCACGAGGATGCAGGTGTCACGAGGATGCTCCGAAACGATCCGACTTGTGCTGTATTAGGATCGATGGATCAAAGTAACCTCCAGCTGATCGTCGGTACGTGATCCAGTATCGTTCGATATCATTGATACTGTACTCCGTACTACCGATGACAACCGACGGAAGATATTGAAAGGGGTGAATTTGGCGCCCAACCGTGCAGTACGAAAGTGTTCACCTTGAATAAATTTCGGCACCCAACCAGAACATGGAAGTGCCCTATACCTCTCCAGCAATTCGAATAAATATGTAATCTGCGCGAGAAACTGGCACGCGCGATAATTGTGATACTAGTTAGAGGACGTTCTCCGCGAGTGATACAACAAGTCAAACAAAAAAGTTCAGCTCGCGAAATGTCGTCGGCAGAGACATGAGGAGTGATAAAAGTGCTCGTGACTCAACTCGACTCAACCGTGTTATTCGTAAGTCCACGTAGGCAGGAGGTGGTGCGCAGGCGACGTCGAGGTGTGGACGGCGGCGTCCCCCGGCTACTTTCCTGGCGTCCGTCGGCAATTCCGTCGCCACCCTCGCAGGTGTCGTCGCGGCGGCCGTCGGCAGCAGCGGCGGCGGCGGAGCTAACGCAGCTACATCAGCGGCCGCGTCCACGTCGGCCAACCGGACCGCGGTTGGCGCTAGCCACCACCAGCAGCAGCAGCAGCACCAAGCAGCCACCCTGATGGGAGTTTATGAGGAGCGCGCCCCTCCTACCACCGGCATGCACTGGGTGAGTTGTGGTCGGTTGTGGTTTCGCGGTAGCAGTGATGTGGTGAGGTTAAGGAGGTTTTGGAGAATTGAATGTAGTTAGGAGATTTGGGTGGGCTTTCGTTGTAAGGACCATGGAAAGTTATCTGGTTGAGTGACGTTTAAAATTTTGGATCTGGAGCAAACTTGATCAACATTGAAATCTAGTGTGGTGCCGATGTTTCATAGTTCAGATTGGTAAAAATCGAAATTTTCATGATTACAAAAGCCGTATAATAGGATGTCCAGAAGTCGGAAACTTAAAAATATGTTGAATTGAACAAACAATATTTTGTTCAAATTTCATTGATTCTTATTCAATATAATTAATGTGGTTTTTGTAATATTGACTCTCTGAATATTGATTATCGTAATTATAAGCTTTCTATATTATCAGCTCTGGGTTTTTTTATTAATGTGTCTCGAAATTTTTTACAAGACCAAAAGAATCTTGAGCTCTCAGTTTTGATCTTGCCATGAAAAGAAATTTGCACAATCATCTTGGTCTTGTCACAAAATACAAAACAAGAATAAGACAAGATCGAGAAGAATCTTGAGGCTTGCTCTGAATGACAATACGTCTGAGCGTTGGATATTTGTTAATTTTGGGATAGAAAGCAGAAATAAAAAATATATCTTGAACAATAAAGCGTAACTGCTCGAGTAGTCTTGATGGATTCACAAATGTATTCGCTGGATTAACGTACTTTTTAGCTAAACCAGGGGGTTTTCGGTATTTTCTAGCTAAGTAGTTTTCTCTGTTTGTGAAAATATAAAAAAAGTAATTTTTTTCAAATGTAAGACATTTTTGTAAACTAATTGGATCGTTGGCATCCCTGATTGAAATGTAATTATTTTGAGGTTAGATGCGATGATATCCAGATTAGCAAGTAATCGAACAATTTCAGTGATTCTTCAGACAAATGGCTTATAGTTTTCAAACGATTTATGAATTATTTCATTTTTGACAAGTAATTGAATTGTCAATGGTTTTTATTGGATTGCGTGGGTGCCAGAATATTTGTCATAATAGTTACTACTAGTGAGAAAACATAATTAATATAGCAAAATGAAATTTAGTCAGTCGAATATCGCACGTTGATTTCATGACTGCGTAAAATAAAGTACTTAAACGGTTTATTTTGAGGTTAAAAAAAATATTTCAAGATTCAGTAACGAATCTTGCCTTAGTGATTGTTATTAAAAATGGCTTGTAGTTTAAAAAGTGTTTTACAAAAATTTAATTTTTAACAAAAAATTGTTTTGTTAATAGATTTTAGAGAATCGAGTGGGCGTCAATATGTTTGTAATCATAAAAGGGTTAACTCTATAATTACGTAACAATTTTGAAATTTATTCACCTCGCTACAGTGTCGTTATTTAGCTGCAAAACACGATACGATTGCACTATTCTCTTTTCTCGCTATACCACAAAGATGAACTTACGCAATCCTAAGTTTTGATAAGTAATTTTGTTCCTTGTCCAGTGATAAATACAGTGTCAGTCGTATATTCGATATACTTATTACTATATGCTATACGATTTTGTACTAAATAAATCAATAAATGTCGCTGCTAAATAGTACGATACCGAGTCGGTCTCGCTCCGCGTTGTTTACATTATCAATTTCGCCATGTGATTAGAGATTGCGGAGAGTGCAATAGTGGCAAAAGTTCCACCAAGTTTTTGCACTCCGTCTTGGCGATGTTGTTTTCCATTATAAAAAAAATTCGCGTCTCGCGTGCACTACTTGGGAGATTTGTGTGCACCGAGTACATGTGAAAGTACCATTAATTGTTCAAAAATTTCCCACAGTGCGTTAGAAGAATTTCTCTCAAGTCGCGGCAACAGCATTTTTACTGATAGATATGCTATCAAGGTATACGAGAACACGCGACGTTAGCCAACATTTTCTGAAAAGACAACGAGAAAAAGAAACTGACTTACGTGCATGTTCTTTTAAAAAAAATGTTACTTTATCAAATAGAAATAATAGTGAAAATGTATTCTTGTGTTAGAGCGGTGCAGTGATTTAATTCATGTGTTTAAGTCGTATAGATTCATTATCTAAACAAAATTAATTTGTCTATTACTTATCTAATTGCATTACACAGCGTATACAATGTAACAATCTATTGTATACCTTCACAATACTTACGACATAGTTGCTATAAAATTGCTTCTGCAATTCAATATACCTTATAATAGATAACTGAGATTGACCTGATGTGTCATCAGTAGATTTTTTCTTTAGAATTAAATAGTTCATCGCTGTAAAATCCAGATGCTTCGGATTTCACTCCATATATAGAACAAACTGTTTTACATTTTCTATTAAATTATCTAATCTTTTAATTTAATGGATCGTAAAGGCACACTTATACATAATTTGCATGCCCGTCTCTCGCTAACCAGTGTGTTTCGTATTTTACATTAAAATGAATAATGAAACAATGATTATGATAATGTATCAACCAAATTGAAATTGAGATTCTACAACATCAAAGCATTTCTCAAGCCGCATAGTAATTAAATTACAATTATAAATTACTTTGAGCAACTTTTAATGAATAATAAGCTTGAAAATTATATATATATATATATATATGAAAATTATCCTCTCAAGGAGAATTCGGTACATTTGTTTACAGAAGAACTGTAAGTATGTAAGATGCTCTAATGAACATAATTTCTCAAAGAACATTAAATTTGCATAATATCATCAAATTGAAAAACAAATTCTCAATAAATTATCAATATATTTCTCAATCCTTCCCCAATAAAAATAAATCATTCGAATCAAAGTGCGAAAAATCCTCACTCATAAATCTCCCCAAGATTAATCGCGTCCATCCATTTCTCCTCTGCCACGTATTATGTACACACACTTTCCGCAAACACAGCCAAAACTACTTCGCAACTCGCGTACATAAATAATCGCGCGTGCGCGTCGCGAAGATTGAAACGTCCGCGCGAATTTAGCTCCCACTTTGGTGCACACACACACGCACACGCGCAGAATAGCGAAAAAAGGGAATAACCATTAAGCATTCGATGTATATTAATGCCGTTCAATTTATCGCCGGCCGCTGTGTATTCGCTCGCGCGCTTCGCCGCCAAGAGATAGAATCTCGCGCAGGTGCAGCTGCAGCACGGCGTGTATGTGTGTAATTGCACGCTGCACCGTATAAATGCGCGAGTTCGTGGAGAGTCTTGCGAGAGGCATGAGAAATTATAAAAGGGTTTTCCGTTGGGAGCTTCTAGATTCGCGAACTTTTGTGTGGTATTTGATGTGGGGCGAAGAGGTAAGTTTGAACTAGAATTTGGGAGTATGATTTGGCTATAGTATTCATAATAAAATGCGAGTTTTGAATGTTTATGTTGTTAAGGTAGGACTATTTTGACAAAAATTTCTGAAAAAATTTCAGTCAGTTCCTTGCTTGGTCAACAAAATAAACAGAATTTAAAAAATCTTCTTGAAAATGCCTAAAAATCACGTTTTTTTGATAATTACTTATGAATAAAATGGGATAAGAAGAATAATTTTTAAATGTAGTCAACAGTTTATGTTCTACATATACTAAGATATATTTTCAAAAAGTTTTAAAAAGATTCATAAAAACCTCATGTGCAAGCCACTTTTTAAACTTAGGAAAATTAATTTCGAGAAAAACCCGTTTAAAGGTTCAGTTTTGTATGCTATCTAACGTGAATTGTTTTACTTAAATGCGTATAATTTTGTTAAAATATCAAGTTTTGATATTTGATAGGCTTCAGAACATTCTTATTTTAGTCAAAAAATACCAGAGTCCTACCTTAAGGGGACAATTTGGTATTGATGCCTAAATAATAGAAAATTACTATAGATACAGTCTCCAAGTGTTTGTTGGGTTGATTTCGCATAACAACCTCTCAAATTATTGTATTTGTTTGCATCTTTTGGTACGTAGAATTTACTTATTGGTATTATAATTAGAATGTAAAATCTTCAGAGTATTTAGAAATATTTATTTTTATAGGCGTTAATTATTAAAAATATTATAAATTATATTCTAGGTCCAATTTTATTGATTGAAATAGAATTTTTAAAATCTTTACAGAATATGATTTTGTGCATAATTAGAATGCCTATATACCAAATGAACTCTTTGATGAACGATTTTACTAATTATCAGATATTTGGTTTATCGGTTCAATACGCAAAACCGAATTGATAAATATCATCTTGAAACATGTATTAAAATATATATTTTAATGTAAGCAACAAAAGTTAAATTTTGTTATTAACAATAGAATATTGAGTTATTGCTTTTATTGTTTATATTTGACGTTTTTGTTCAGTTTTAGAAAATTTTGTAAGTAAATTTTAAACAGTCTTTAAATATCAGTTTCAAGAAGATTCATAAATTTGGTATACTTATTGAAGAGTTTAATTAAAGATCATAAACTTGATATCACGATTTTAATAATTAAGATATAAAAAGAAGTTACAAAAAATTCAATTTATATTTCAGAACGATTTTTTTTTAATAAATTAAAAATGGGATTTGTGTATGAAAACTTAATGTCATTTTAATTTCGATATGATTCCCGGAATCTTGAAATACATTTTAAAATCCATCAATTCAATTTGCGATAATGAACAATTTTCCGCTGTTTATGTAAACATTCGTAAATCAACAATTATTTGTCTCGTCATCTTATTCGTTATATAAAATAAGCTGATCACTGCTACGTAACTCCATTCACTGTATTATTATAAATTTAAACGTAACATTTGATTAATACTTATTTTACAATATCGTTATACATATATATTTAAAAACGAAACTACTATCTCGAAACCTACAAAACAACATTCATCAATACTTGCTTCTCTAACAATCCACTTGTAAGCAAAAGTGTGTATAAATCAACCGCATCGCGAGCAAAAAAATGAACTTAGCCCCCTCGCCGCAATAATAAACAACTCTCTCATATCTCATATTATACTCTCTCTTATGCATCGGTCAATTTGCCGGCTATATGGGCGTCGATTCGTCTGTTTCTCTCTTGGGTCGAGCGACGAGCCGCCGCTCCTTGAACTCGCGGAGCGATACGTATAACGTATAGATGAAAGAAAAAAAGGTCGAAGAAAGCGAAGAATAGATACGAAAAGAGCCGAGCGATAAGTGAGATACTTGTGCATGCGGATTAATAAACAAAAGATTCGCGATAAGGAAGTATATGTAGAGAAATGCGGTGGAAGTCGAGAGAATACAGTTGTAAAACGAACGAAAGTTACAGTTGTAACTTTTGACCTCTGCGAAGATTGATATCCAAGACGATGGAAGTACTTGGTAAATGTTCTCTCTTAAGTTCTTAGGGTGCGAAGTCAATCTAGTAGTTGACAAATTTGGTTAGAATGAAAATTCGACGCTTCTGTAGTCGATTTGTATGTTAGTTAGCGTGGATTTTGATTTTAAAAGGTGAGCGATCTTCTTCCTGTTAAAATAATCAATAAGTTAGTAAAATTTTACTTGACATAGTGAACTTGAAATAGAGTGTTTCCTTACAGTATTCGCTATCATTCAGTGAAAGCATACTTATATAGATATATAAGTAATTTATACATTATATGTATACGCTCTCAATCAGTGAATTAAAACTTAAAAAAGCGTGATAGTATATTCTTTCATCATAAGAGTAAATAAATGACTTTGATTCCAGTTATTTTCATATGAACAAACTGAGATTGTACTGTTTTCGAGAGAAAAATGTAAAATCATACGCTCTTTTTGAGTAACTCTCAACCTGACTGACAGTCAAATAAAGAACATTCAGCCGTTTTAATCTTTACTCTTAAAAAATTGATAGTAAGTATTTTCCCTTATTAAGAGAGTGTGAAATCACTCAAAAAATGACTTTTTACTCGCGGATATTTATCATAAAAGTTTATGAAAAGTATAGGTATTATACAGTTGAACTACGAATTTAGTCCGTTTGGATGCATAAGAAAATGTTAAACATTGATAAGTAAAATTTCATGCAGTTTAACGAAAATAGAAATTAATCCATCATAATATAGTATTAACATTGACGTCACTTATAGTATCCAGTTTCTAACGGAATCAAAAGGCCGATCTTTGGCAAGTGCCACGTCGCGGTGCATCATCCAAATGCGCTGAAGCATATAAAGTGAGATCGTCGACTGCGCGACAAGGCGGAGGCTCTCGACTCACTTTATTTTGGCATAAGAATGAACGGTCTCTGAGTACCACTCGAGGATGGCTTTATAATATTATTAATAAATGTCATTGTTATATGCGTAACATAATCGTGTAACATGGCTTTCAATGGTTGCAATTGAATTTTCGGCAATAAGCCAGTGTCAAATTCGCTGTTCAGCAAAGATTCGTGTGATGAATGAAATTGCTGCTGTTACTCTAGCGTGGACCAGTAACTCTTATTTAAATAATCTGCAAGTGTTTCTCTCAGTAACTTTTTTAAATATCTGTTTTTTAATAACCATGCTTAAAATATCTAGTAGAATTTCGTACTTACAATTTAAAAATTTTATCCGTATAAACTTTTCTCTCTCAGATATTTCTATTCTTAGTTATAACTTTGGACCAGTAACTATCATAAGGAAGGTCGACAAAATCGTTGATAAAATTGTTTATTTCAAATACTGAAAATTATTTCTGAAAATTATTTCTGAAAATTATTTCTGAAAATTATTTCTGAAAATTATATCTGAAAAATATTTCTGAAAATTATATCTGTAAATATAAGATTTCGAACTTACAAATTATGAATTTCACTTGCACATTATCGGACTCTATTCCCACAATTTGTGATTTAATTTTCTGTTCTGAATAATCCATTTACATTTAAAATGAACCGGAATAATCATCATTACAAGAATCTGCAAACAAATTGTTAACACATATAATCATGCATACTTAAAAATTATGAATTTCTCATGTACATTATCAGACTCTATTGACACGTATTAAACTTGACTCCCTTGTCTAAAAAATCCATCAGCTGCAAATCCTCGATTTGGCACCCAACGATTCATAGGTACGCACCACTCCCAACTCCGCAAAATCGCCATTAAACTACACAGCAATCCACACTACCAATAAACATACCACTGCACCCTCCGCGCAGATTCGCGAGCATCAGAAATATACAACCCCTCGTCTTCCCCGACAAAACGCCAACAGAAAAAGAATGGAAAAACCCCTCCCGAGCAAAGCCCAGGGAAAAGAGAGCGCGATTATTTCGAGTTCGGTGGCAGAGATAAGGCGGCCGCGAGAGTCTCATCTCTGTTCTCTCTGCGGCGGCGGCGCGTCTGCCGGCGATAGCGCGCGACCGCGCTGATTTATTATAGCCAGTAGCTCTCGGGGGCTCTTCTGCGAATGCGTGGTATACTCTTTGCTTGCTTCTGGTTTCTTGGATTTCGTGCTTTTTTCAGAAGAGTTTCTCAGCGTGTTTCAGGAGTTTTGAGGTTTTGCAAAGGGGTGTACGGTGGTTTGTAAGATTTTACGGGGGGAAACGGGGTTAGGAAGGGTTTGGTGTAATTCAACTGAGCGTTGGGTAGCTAGGAGGAAAAGTTTATTTTAAACATCCACTGGTTATAAGTTACGGAGTTTTGTCGAGATTTCTGGTTTTAGCGGGGGGCTTTGAGTATAAGAAAATGTAGATAGAACTATACAGGGGACTTTTTTTAAACGTGAATATTGTACGATATGATGAACAAGACTGCATGATAACTCGGAATTTTTTTTTGGCTTTTTTAAAAAAGTACCTTATCAGAGAATAAAAATTATACATATATATGAATATTCAAGCCAAATAATTTTAGATCCTGAAAATTTTAATTGATAGTCAGTTTAAAGAAAGTCTACAATGTTAAGTTGTTTTTCTTTTTTATGTGATATATTTTAATTTATTGGAAATGGGGTAAAAGAATAATATAAAACTCAGAATTTTCAATTTACTTTAAATTTTATTCTGAGTAGCACAAGGAAAAAGCACGGCACGTATAATCTCTAGGAGAAGCAGTTGGAGACTGTAATTGGAAACGCACAGAAGCGCAGCTTTCGGAAGCATAAAAACAATGGTTCCCTTTATGTACCCTTTATGTACATACATACACGTACACTACGAGGCCACAAAAATCCGAGGTGACGTGTGGCAGCGCGCAACCCGAGATAGCCATAAATTATTTTTCTCTGGCTTAAGCTTTCCGCGTACATTAGATTTGTTTTACTTCCATAGGAAATATATAGAATTTCTAACAGTAATGTGAATTTATTGAATAGAAAATTTGAGATTTAATGTTTCAATATTCATATGAAGTCAAAACAAAACTGCAATCTGTCTTATAAAACACTACGTGTTTATCGTTTCAGCTAAAAAGCGTATCTTTTATTCGCGTTTATCTGCGGTTATCGTTCATCAATTACTCTCATTTTTTTTTCGTCGTGAAATCTTTTTATAATTCTCTCGGCCGATTCCGCAGTTTATCAATTAACATGCTCTTGATTTATTGCACTTCTAATTACGCAATCAAAGTCTAAGAAAGTGATTAGGCTGCTTTTTGCGAATTTTCATCAGATTGAGATGCATAGTTGTATAAGTGAAGTAGATAGTAAGTACATGTAGAATTAAATTAAATGCATACATTATTTAAATTAAACTTGAAGTAAGAATAATAAAACTAATAGAAGAAAGTATAATGTTTCTATAAAATTATGAAATATTTCAAATATTAAAGTGCGGACAATATTATTTGGCATGTAATAGTAAATATTTATTTATTATATAAAAGGCATTCTAAAATTTAATAAATATTTCCTTTATTCAATAATTTTTTTGATAAACTTGTTAGAAGTTACTATTGAAATAAATGTTAACTCAAATTGCAAAAAATGTTTTTCAGTGGAGTCTAAATTCTTAGATGTTTCAGAAAATCAGTAATAATGGATAAAAATAATTCTTGTATATTCTCAGGAAAAGGTGACTAAAATATACATACTACTAAAAAATTTTCATACATTAATACTTCAAACTTCTACTAAATCCAACCTCATCCTAATGCAAACATTTATAAATAGATGAATTAGCCTCTACACTTCCGTATTATCACACCACACAATCGCACATACAAACTAAAATTCATCCTCTCTCAAACCTCAAATCGGAATCCGCATCAACCTGAACTCCTCTTCACGCCAAATAAATCGTCACGCGCAATATCAAATCCTCCGAAACTCGTACTCCACGTGGTGCACGCGTAGATAATCCGTGTAACCAAGTATTAATTCGCGCGCGGCTGTAGTCTGTACAACGTCCTCTCAAAGACAGTTCACAACTACGATCGCATGCTCGCATGGGCTCGAGCGGATAAGATCGGTAGCGGTGGCAGGAAAAACGCGGGGCTATTTACATCCTCGAGATCGGCGCGGATAGCGCTGGCTCTCGCGGAAATCTGGCCGTCGATCAAAGTCGCTGTTGCTGCTGCTCTTTTCTCTGGTTCTGTCGCGGCTCTGTATCTCGGTGTTTGTCGTGCAATCGGGGGAAGATGAAGAGCGATGATTGCCGACGAATCGGCAGGTGAATGGTTTTTTGAAAAATTTTATGAAAAGAGAAAATTCGATTGTTTTCGGTGTAGAATTGCGTTGGTGATTTCAAATTGTTGAAAGCTGGATACTTTCGATTCGAGATTAAAGCTGGGAGATATTTGAGATACTTGGTGCAACTCGAGATACCGATTTAACTCGTCGTGGATTTTTTTTTATTCAAAGATTACTAAAACATGTAGAGTATGTTGACGCTCTTTTTGTTATTTAGAATTGACCTATCGTATTTTTAGATACTTAAATTGTTGAACAGAAGGAACTTGGAAAATTATGTATGACTATCGTAGTATAAATATGAAGTCGGTTAAAAATCAGCTAACTCTTGAAGAATATTAGAGACTACTAGTATTACATGATTTCACTTTTAATCTCTTGTAAATTAAAAGAGTAATGAATATTAAATTGTATTAAATAATTCGTAGTTAAAAAGTAACTATTTTTAGGTTTGATAAAACGATTTTTACAATAGTTTATTGGTAATTTCTTACCGATCTTTGTAAAAGTGGTTATTTTTAGTGTAAAATGCTTTTTATAAATTGTTTGATTTCTACTAATATTCTAATTGTAATGGCAAAATGATACTTTGTGTTTTATTATTAACCATATGTTGATAGAAATAAAAATAAACAAGCTACGATAAAAAGAATGTAGAATTAAATACGAACAGAATTTTAATTATAATTTACTTCGAAAACTCCAAAAAGAAACAAAAATATTTTACATTTATATACTAAATAAGTTCTTCCATTCGGTCATTATCGAAAAGTATCACTCATCTAATGCATATTCACTCTTCAGAGCTTCTCCTCCGCAGATTTATGAAGATATTCTCATGCTACGATCACATCGCCTCATTATGCTGTCAGCTTCTAAACATCGTAATTCAGCGTCACTGCATTGTAGCCTCATACCCAGCGTACTTATACTCACATGTATATATATCTACGTACGTATGCGAGTAGACAAACCTCGAACATCTCGAAGATTCTCCTCCTGACTTTCGTCAATTTCGCGGTCTTATCGAATTTCGAGAGTGTATTGAGTACGAGGAAAGTCTCGTGAGAGGCAACAATCGCCACGGATAATCGCGGCGAGTCAGGGTTCTCGGGTCACGTTTGCATCGGCGTTGCACCAGCCATTCCGATATCTGGGGAGTATATATTTTTTCGTTGAGATATATGCTGCTTGTAATATACTTATGTACATGTGTATGTTTTTATGTTATTGACGTTGTATACTGGAGAATAATGTTTGAGGTAGTACTTGCGCGGAACAATTATAATATTATTTATATTTATGAATTGATCGTGAAATGTATGTACGTTGTTCGTAACTGAACGTAATGTGATGTACATGTTGTTCGTAATGTAATAATTTACAAAATTTTATAGCAGTTTATCGATAATATATCATTTTTACGTACACTTGACGGAATATTCTTCTGACTCAAATACTTTGAATTCTCTTGAAATCCTCCAATGAGGTAAATAAGACCATGCGCTCGATCTAATAAAGTTGCGGCATTTTAAAAAATACAAATAGTTCGAGTCAGTAGAACTTTCCGGTGAGTGTACAACTATATAAATCATCTTACAATATATTTTATATTTATTTATATTTATATTTATATTTATATTTATATTTATATTTATATTTATATTTATATTTATATTTATATTTATATTTATATTTATATTTATATTTATATTTATATTTATATTTATATTTATATTTATATTTATATTTATATTTATATTTATATTTATATTTATATTTATATTTATATTTATATTTATATTTATATTTATATTTATATTTATATTTATATTTATATTTATATTTATATTTATATTTATATTTATATTTATATTTATATTTATATTTATATTTATATTTATATTTATATTTATATTTATATTTATATTTATATTTATATTTATATTTATATTTATATTTATATTTATATTTATATTTATATTTATATTTATATTTATATTTATATTTATATTTATATTTATATTTATATTTATATTTATATTTATATTTATATTTATATTTATATTTATATTTATATTTATATTTATATTTATATTTATATTTATATTTATATTTATATTTATATTTATATTTATATTTATATTTATATTTATATTTATATTTATATTTATATTTATATTTATATTTATATTTATATTTATATTTATATTTATATTTATATTTATATTTATATTTATATTTATATTTATATTTATATTTATATTTATTCAAATTCAAATTCAAATTCAAATTTTTTATTGTTTTAAAAAATATGTTCCATAAATTGCTTTTGTTTTATTAGAATGAACACGAGGATTAGGTACCTTAAAAAATCTAAATGTTAATTGGGACCGCATCAGGTTAGGTTAGGCACATAAACAACAATTTGCCCTCTTAATTTGCTGTTGTTTATGCTCCAAACCCTAAATTTGTGGTTAATGTTTTTAATTCAAAGATACCCTAATTGTGCTTAAAAAGAATTGCTTAAGCAAAGCTATAGAAATAAAAGACTCACGAAAAGACAGTATTATTTGGAACATTCACCTCGCATAAAATGGTAAATTTATACATAGTTTGCACGGATCTTATCTTCGATATCACTCGACAATCTATCACCAACTTCTACACTTATAGACCGATTATCTATATACATCACACCGGTCAACATTTATAATCAACTAAAAACCCACCGCTAAACCGAAAACTCAATCATCGCTGAAACTTCCAGCAGGACAGAAAAATCCTTCACTTCCCATCTCACTAATTCCCAATGTCTCCCACATTCCTCGGCATGCGCAAGGACGAGCACCATCGTACATAAATTACAAAGCACCGCGGTCTAGTTTTTCTCCCGAGTATCACGATAAATTCCACCGCTGCTCGCGCGCGCGTTCGAAAAAAATCAGCTTAGCACATAATGGAACCGTAATTCACGTGCGGGAGGTCGATATACTATTATACGTGCACGCGGGAATCTCTCGCGCGCGCGAGCCTGGGATATTCGCACGAGGAGGAAGAGCAGAAAAAAAGGATGGAGGAGGAAATATACGCGCGGTGCGTCAACTTTCGTGATTCGTGCGAGCCTGTTATCGCTGATGCGCCACTAACGTCCTGACCGTGTTACGCGCGCGGCGTGTGATGTATATACGCGTCTTATTGAACGCGACAGGTTGTGCATAGTTCTTGTTATTTTTCATTTTTGCTATGGATTAAATTAAATTATTTTTTTTTTTCAAGACAAGCCTCGCGCTTTCTTTTAGTTCTATGTACACTAATGAACTCATATCGAATTTCGCGCTCAAATCCCTAACCAAGCAAATTGATGAGTATCGTTCTGACAAGATAGCTGTTATAAATTTTGATTATATAGGGATACATTTTTTTCGATTATTTCCTCGAATATCTCGAAAATCTCGAAAAACTTCAATATATTCGATTCATGTCGAAAAAATGATATCGTGATGGTTTTTAATATCATGGATTCTTAAATTAATTTTACAAGAAATAATCAAATTAAAATAACAATAATTTGACAAAAATTCTCGTAGGGAATCTCAGGATTATGGGGAATTCGATATTTTCAATTCTCGACAACAATCATAGTACAATTAATTTTTTTTATAAAATAATTTATTTAGATTAAGAACAAGCCATTTAAATACAAAAAATCGCTAAAAAGTGATTAGTTACTAATGTAAAAAGTGTTTTACAACGGCATTCACTCAAAACCTGTCCCATATTTTCACTGTTAATGAAAATATACAAATAGACAGTTTTTAAACCATTTACCGAACTTTATTAATAGTCTAACAAAAAATATAAGCTCAAATATAACATCTAAAAGTAACAATGGCACACAATGCTTAACCCTTTAACGTGAATCGTGCATTAATAGTAGTAACGTCTTAAAATCTATTTTTCTCAACACGTGCGTGAAAAAGGCCCTTATCCATGGTTTCAAAACGAATGGAAAATTGAGCATTCCAAGCGTCTTTACCGGAGCGGGAGGTAATGTACGAGTATATTACCTGCCGCTCCTGAAAAGCTCTGAAAATTATTTCAGAATTATTAAAAAATTTAATTTTTTTTCAAAATTTTGAATTTTTAAAATTTATTATTTGTATTTCTTAGGTATAGTGGACGACTAGAAATGTCTATTTCCCTATTCCCTGTGTATGCATGAAAGAGGCCCTATTCACAGACTCGGATCGTCATCCTCGCTTGGAAAAAGCCAATTTTCAACCATAGTTGCACAATGTACTATTGTTCGATTGCCCGCCTGATTTTTTACTTTCTCAGCTGATGAAGCGTTTAAATAATTGATCATACGTTACTGAGTATAATTAAAAAGTAAAATTATTAATATTTTAATTCAGTGTTTAAAGACGACAACGCAGGTCACAACTATTCGGTTTCGAGGTTTGTTCACGTTAAAGGGATAATGTACTAATTCACTAATTCACTTCGTATTTTTTAGGCATTTGTTAGTTTCTTATTATCTCTCAACTCGCGGATTACGTCGTTTTCCTCATATTCATCCTAGCCACAAATAAGTTTTCCAATCAAGTAAACTCCTTCCATGTCAACCACGATCACCACCCAGATCTACCCCTCTTTCGCGCGAAATTCCAATCATTCCAAGTCTGCGAACCGATCTGGTCAAAGCGAAAAAATCTAGGAACAAAAAAAAGCAAGCAAACAAACAACGCGCTCGCGCGCGACACAACCTGTGTGCATTCGGCATTTTTTACGCGAAAGGCTCTGGAGACAGCCGGTTAATGCAATTAGAGTGTCGAGCGCGCGTGTAGGTACGCGCGCGCGAGTTCGCTGGAAATTCGCGGACTCGTTGCGACTTCTCGATACCTATCCGCGGAAAGGGAGGGAAAAAAAATAGCCGACGGCAATAAAATACATATATCTAACCGGCGGGGATACAAAAAAGAAAGAAGGCGAGGGGAAGGAGGAACGAGTTGAACCGGAGCGAGAAGCGATGAAAATTTATAGAAAAATTGATGGTGAAACTTGGAGTAGGTTCTGCAAGAACTGAGTTGCATTAGATTACCATCGGTTTCTGCGGCGTTTGGTGATTCAGGAGCGCGTTGTCGAGGCCTCGGGTCTAGTTATATTGTAATTTGTTGTTGCGATAGTTTGGAATTTGAGAGTAAAGTTTGTTGGTTTATCGTTGCTTTTCTTTATCGAGAGCGATACGGGGACTTTGAAGATACTTTTTTGGGGTGTTGAATGTTTCGAGCGATAATAAGACCTAGAAGTTTTATCGTTGACCTCTTCTGACAGGAATATATAAAAAATGATAAGGCATTTATTTTAATTTGGAATAGACGAAAAGCGTGCCCTGAAACAGGTCCGATGTACAATTCAGTGAGGATGATAATGTGGGATGTGAGATAAAAATTAAAACTTGAACTTTTGACAGGGCGTAATAAAACAATTAATATTTGAGCGAAATTTTATTCGACATTTAACTCTGTAACCACCAAACTACATTGTTAGATAAAATATAATTATATTTTGTTGTTTTATTTATCTAAGCATGTTCTAAATTAGTGATTCCAATAGTTTAAGTCAGCCTAGTATGAATAGAATGTAAAATAAAAACTACTGTTAGCCGAAAAATGACCGAAAATGTATTTTTTCTAAATATGCAATAAATGTATCTTTAATATGCTATAGAGTGACTTTCTTAATATTTCATAAACATTAACTTTCTTTATTTATTTGTCAGAAAAAGAACTATATAAGACGTTCGCGCACACAAGAACCTAAATCGATTGTAGCTCACAAAAATTGAATTAAACGTCCAACGTTATAGTATGAGCTTTTAAAAGTAACTATTTAAAATTGTTTATTTCTGGAAAAATGTCAAACATTATAGATCTACTTTTAGGGTCAATAGCATACGTTCTGGTAACTAAATTTAAAAAAACGCCCAAACTCGGCTTAGCAAGTACTTTGAGCAAACACGTCAACTGTGGTATGTTCTCCGTTCTATAGTTACTTGATAATATCCATAATATCTGGTTCATATGTTTCTGTCAAGACTCGATATTTATTAGCTAGTGGAATTTGTGTATTCTTACATCTCTGGTAGAAAATGTATATTTTCAGATTAAATAAAACTCTTTATGGACTAGGAGCCTGTTCTGGTAGTGCGATAGCAATATCTAGATGGATGCCCAGTTAAATGTTTACTTGTTTCTTGGCTTAGTCCAAAATACCGTTTAGTCCACCCAAAAGTCCAACTGTTTTCCCAGCTAACTATATGTTCAACCAGGCAATAAAAGTAAAACAATCGCAAACGAATATACCCATTCATCATTTACCACATCGTGCCTTCTCGGAACTCAAAATTTTCAATTTCCTCCTCCGACCGATAAGACACTCGAACCACTAGAAAAAAAGGTCGCGCGCGCGCTCGCGAGTGCACGAGCAATATAATTTACGACTCTCTATGAATAATTCATATATATACACGAGAGAGAGAGAGAGAGAGAGAGAGAGAGAGAGAGAGAGAGAGAGAGAGAGACGAAGAGAGCTCAACGGTGAGCGAGAGATATTAAAACTCAACGGCAGAGCCGAAAGAGTGAGAATCGAAATGTGTGTGTGCAGTGATGCCCGATTATTATACGCGCGGCGGCGGCTGCGGCTGCGAAACGAAGAAAGGCAGACGCCGACGATGCGCTGGCGCCTCTCTCGTGTATTATATACTGTATATAAGGTTCCTGTAAAGGTGACTGCACAATTCTGCGTGACGCAGCAGTGCACGGAGGATGAAGGGGAAATTGCAGTGTGCAAGATGGCAGGGTAGGACTTTATCTTCTTTTTTTTTGTTGATCGTTGTGCGGTGTGATTTTCGAATCTAGGGTTGTTACACACGGTGATGAAATGCTTTTTTATAATTTTTCATACTGTAGAAGTGCAGAAGTTAATTGGAATGTTATACGCGAAGGTAGAATCAAAAGAACTGGAAGAAATGTATAATAATAGCTATTTGTGGAAATTTATAACACTATTATATTATACATTTTGTTCATTTATCAGAAATAAAAATTTGATTTGTTTGGTGCATAAGTCAGCTTCAAATTAATTTTATTTGTAAATGTTATTGTAAGATAAGCACTCTTAAAGTTTTAGTCCAATCTGATACATATGGAGCGTTTTTAAATTTATTAAAATTTGTTCTGAGAAAACCACGTTTAAACTTTTATTTTCCATTTAAACAGTTAATGTGAGAATAATTTTATTTTATCCGCTATAACTTTGTTTATTATTGAAATTTTAAACATCCTTACAGGTTTCAAAAATAATATATTAATTAAGTAATAAAAATAATATGTAATAAAAACGAATCCACAATTTAGTCGAAAACAAATAAGGCCTCGACGTTTAGTCTTGATTATACATACACCTATAATGTTAAATAAATAAAATATATCCTCGTGTAATATAGAAAAAATAAGTGCTTACTTTATGTGAGGACAACGCCTGAAAGTAAAATGTAAACATTCTGTGATCCACTCAATAAGAAATACTAAAAGTAATTCTTATGTACTGTAAAAATAACAATGGTTGAATGGAAAAATTGCGAATATTAGGAATATTGGTAATCAAAAATTACGATCTCGTTAGCGAAAGGTGTATATATCTACTCATACTACCTACACGAGAAATTGTGGGGTGGCCTTAACAAATGAGGGGAGGGCAAGAACCGACGCGGTCACGGCTCTTCACGGTCGGCCTTCGAACTCACACCAGCGCGATTCTCAAAATATATACTTATACTTCTTTAATACCGTTCGCGCGCGCCGAAACTGCAGCCGCACAAAAATGAATTTAGAATTTTGTTTCTATTATTGAATTTGACGATGGGAGGAGGTCGTAATAAGGATTTCTGTACCGTGGATTTGTATCCCTGGGTGGAAGTAAAATAGATAGTTTAGGAGTATTTTTGTTTGAAATTTTATTTGACCAGCAAAATACAGGCTTTTGCTGATAAAACATATATTGCTCATTTTATGAAATAGAAAGATTTATTGTCCAAGCGTTTTTGTTCAAAATTAACCAGTTATTTATCTCGAAATTATCCATTCTTAAACTCGTAAGTTCTGCAATTACTAACTGATTATTTTATGAAGATATGTCTAGTAATGAACGTTTATCACATGTTTCTTTTATTTGAGGGTTTTCAAGCATTAAACATTTATTTGTATAAGAAAATGAGGAAATTTAAGAAAAGTGGTCTAAAATTTTCAAGAAAGAAAAGATAAACCGTTTAATTTTCCACCCGGAATATTTTGAGTGAAATTATTGGTCGATTCTTATTTCAGATGTAACGGTGCTGATCGTGATCAGTATAAAGTTTAATTTATCCTTTCTTGATTTGACTTTGAGGGCTTGTATATTTGGATTAAAAATGCTGTTAATGATAATTAAATTCGAGTAAATGAACTAAAAATAACATTTTTTATGCGCTGAATGAAATTTTATTGCAATACCGTTCAGTTTTGTGGTTATTCGGAAATCGTGTCGACGTAAGCTACTTACCACGATATTTTATATTAACGCAAATATTATATTTAACATTTTATTTGCATTAAACATAATTTTAACGTTATTTTTGCTGTAAATATAATTTTAATGAAAGCTATAATTGTGCATACCAGTTAATATTTACGTAGTACATTACTTTAGATTTTACAATAATTTTGTTAAATATCTGGAATTTGGTATAATAAAACGGTATTGTAATTTAGTATTTAACATTTAAAAAAGAGCGAATTTTTTTATTTTATTGAATTTAATTTATATTGATAATATTCATCTTTGCGAGTATACGTTTAAAATATTTAATTTAATTTCATCAATATTTTTGTGTGAAATTATTTTTGGCATTTTTTTAACAATATCACGTATATTTGTTTAAACTAAATGATTAGTTATCAATAATTGAAATAAAAAGTGTCTTTTTGTTGTTTTTAGCTTTAAAAACATAATAGAATTTTCTCAGAACTGTACGTCGATGTGGTATGCGCAAGTACTACCTTATATATACCTAATTTTTACTTAAAATTAACACATTATCCTGAATAATTATAAATACACCATCTAAAACTGCTTCAAAATTGCTGTGTAACTTCATAATATAATAATGACAAGTATTTCATAGAATCATGCCAGTTTAATAAAACAAAAGAACACATTTTAGAAATTCCACCATAATTATAAACAATCCTACCACTCAATACAACAGAATCAAATCTACACCTCGGAACATCACACCTCGGACTACAAAAGGGCAAAAGGGCCTGTTTCGCGCGCACGAGTGCAATTAGGCACGGACGAGTGAATTGCGTAAGTGCGCGCTCACTTGCTCGCTCGCGGGAGCCTTTAATTACGAGCGACGCGCGGATATTATAACGTCGCGGCTCTCCTGCCTTTAAAATACGGCTGACTAAGAAGAGAAGAAGAAGTGAAGAGCGAAGGAAAGAAGGAGGAAAGAAGGATGCGCAACTCGTATAGACGAACCGCAATAAGAAGAAACGAAGAAATGGGCCCGTCGCGTCGTTCCCATCGAAGGCAAATCGCTGATGACTTTTTCTCTCCTTCTCTCTCTCTCTCTCTCATTCTTGTTAGGTTCATCTTCTTCCTCGTTGGAGTGTAGAATAGATTTCTGAGCGCATCTTTCTGGATTTTATTTTCTTCTTTTGTTTAATATAGAGGAAGTTTAGGAGGGTCAGTGGGTCGTAACTTGCGTCGCGCCACTGCGAAGATGAAATTTTAAAGAAATTCGATTTTCTAGACTCGGCAGGATTCGTCGTGATATTTTTAACTCTGAGGAATTCGTAAATTTTTAGTGATTGTAAGAACTTTTATATTTTTTACAGAAATTAGTTCATGATTTATAACATGTAGCACACTGTTAAACGTTTCTAGTTGAATTTTCAGTAATATATTTAAAAAACTTTTTTTATACATTTTCTCTTGTCACTAACTTTTGTCACATATACATTTTTTTATTTTTGATAATGGAAATTCTATTAGCACATACAAACTGCAAATTCAAAAAAGATTTACCTGAATTTTAAGTTATCATATATAATAGGGATTCTTTCCGAGCAAATTACTGAAAATTGTTAATTTTATTTTGTTAATTACTGACATTGTTAATTTTATTTTGTTAATTACTGACATTGTTAATTTTATTTTGTTAATTACTGACATTGTTAATTTATTTAATTACAAGAAATTCAGGTACATTTTTAAAAATTTGTACACATATTTGTATTTATTAAAGCTTGAAAATTAAAACTTATTATTGATATTGTACTTGAATTTAAATTACCTATAAATGGACAATGCCATATAACCTTCACTTGCACATGTACACACATATTATGTGTCCATTAATAGGTTGAGGCCGGCTAATGTATAAGCCAATTTTTGCAATTATCTACAAAATTTATTAAAATTTTAAACACTCGTTAAAAACTGAATGTTTCTACCTGTTCTAAGAGCTTAAAGAATATATAATAACCGGCTGCATAAAGAGTTCCATTAATATCTACGATTACAGTAAGACAAAATGCAAAGAAATTTGCGTCAATTCGTGACATATATATGCGTCACGCCACCCTCAAACAGTTAATATTTGTCGTATTTCTCTAATAACTCTTTTTAAAATGAATCAAAAATTGAAAAACTCCAATAGAATCTTAACTTTCTAATAAATGCTTCTTAAATGATGCTTTAATTATTTTTGTATAGCTGCATTGACAAATTTACATTATTTTGCTCAAAATCACATCTTTTGTAGTTTGTGCAGATTGTGCAAGAAAAGGTTAATACATTCGATGAGATTTAGTATAAATTTCAGATTGCATAAACTAATTTAATACACTCTAATTGAAAATTCTAGAAATTTTTAACAGCACATTGTTTATCTAACACTTAATACCATAACCTATCAATTACTTACTAAAATACGTCTACCTAGTCGCTACCACATTTCACGCAACAGTTACACCTACAAAGCTTCCTCAATCAATCATCCTTCAAATTCGCCAAGTACACGCCTTTCCAACTACCCATACACTCACCCATGCCACCCCCCTCTCTCCTCGATCCCTATCGTCCGTCTCCATCGATAAATCGCCAAAACCAGTACATGATTCTTCCGCAAACGCATAACGCGCACCGAAGGTAATTCGCTCTCTCTCTCTCTCTCTCTCTCGATTCTCTACTCCTAAATGCCATAAAACGCCTCGCGCCACCTCCGCACTTACGAGTATAACAGCCGCGCTGAAATCCGCTTGAATCAGTGCCCCAGTGTATGTATACACACACACATAGACACGCGCGGGCAACGCGTCGAAAGCGTAATTCATTTTACGCGCTTCGTCCTCCTGCCTCCCTCTTCTGAAAAAGAAGGAAAACACAAAACGAAAGACAAGAAGAAATACTCGCGGCAGTAAAGTGGAAGCTACGGGGGAATATTTACGATCCTGCCGGTAGCAACATCGTGTCGCTCTCGGAAGCTGCGTGTACACGTTAGCTGCTGCTGCTGCTAAACTTCGTTCGATACATTTATATATGTGTATGTGTGTTTATATGTAAATATGTGTGCATGTATGTGTGTGTGTGTGTGTGTGTGTGTACATGTATATGTATAATATGTGTGTATGAGTGTACGAGTATGAGTGTGTGGGTACGTGTGTATGTGTATTTGTGTATGTGAGTATGTATGTGTATATTGTGTATGTTTGTACGTGCGAATGTGTGTTAGGGGAAGGCAGTGGTCTTTCTTTCCTTTTTACCATTTTATTTTCCTCTTTTTTTACAGCGAGGCAGATATCGCGGGGCTATCGAACGCCTACGCGTTCGCGCGAGTGTTCGAATACGACACGAGCGGAGGCTTTCGGTGTGGAGTAAAAAAAACGAGAGAAATATAATGCAAGAGGAAGAGAGAGAAAGAGAGGGAGAGAGAGAGACGTGGAGAGTGTTGGTGATAAATCTGGACGTAAAGAAATGCGCATTTATATAAATGTGGGAATGAAAGTGCGATGTAATGAAGAATCAGTGTTCAATTCTTACTGAGAGTATTGTTTTAAAAGGGAGAGAGGGCATGTATCAATCTCTTCGGTAACCATATTGAAACCACCAGATTGCGTACAGTAAATTTGGATTCCCTATACTAATAATGATTTAAATCATACAATGAGCATACATATCCACGGTCCCTAAGATGAAAGGCGTATCTCGGCATTATGTTTAAGAAGGACATAGTTCGCCGTGAATTTAAAAGGACGTAACTCATCACAGTTGACTGAAGCCAGAGACTAAAAGTTTTAAGGGATTCACACAATGGCATAAAAAGTTATCCTTTCTTTCTTTTTAAGGTTTTTAAATGTATTTTATCTTGTACAAAAATTAATAAAATATCTACTAAATATTTTACTTTATCTTTTAGTTCAGTTTAATCCACACTGAAAGGACCGGGATAAAGTGCACCGGTATTTTAAAAATACATCTAAAAACCTTAAAGAAAAAGAAAGGATAATTTCTTATGCCATTGTGTGAGTCCCTTAAAGTTTTTGGATTCTGGCTTCAATCAGCTGTGACGAGTTACGTCCTTTTAAATTCACGATGAACTACGCCCTTCTTAAACGTAATGCCGAGATACGTCTTTCTTCTTAGGGACCGTCGATATAGTTTATTTTATATATTTCATAATTATTTGATTTAACCTTAAAACCTTTTCTCATTTCAGTTGTAAATATACTTATTGTTAAAATATAATTATTTATATAGCTTGTTTTTATTATTCTGATATCCACTTTTATAAAGAAGATGTTTTAATTCTGCTATCATTTGTATCGCCGTTCATTGACGATTCTCTTGATTATGTTCCATTGTATTATGTTTAGATTACCTACTTCATAGATAAATTGGCCCTGTTCGGGCGCCAAATAATTGTTAGAATACATTTTCTTCAAATAAAATGAAGGTGCACATCAATAGTTCTTTAAAAATGTCATATATGTGCGAAACCTACACTATCCAATCCAACTCTCCTATTACTCTAAACATTTTCACTTCTTTAGATTTTCTTCATTTCACTTCACACAGATAAAAACAGTGCGTTGAGCAATGTAACACAACGCGCGAGAAAAAGAAAATCTGAGAGGAGAGAAAATAAGAGTGAAGGAGATGCAAGACGAGAAACAAGCCGGATCGTTTGTTATCTTTATCGCAGCCGCCGTGTTCTCGCTATGCTGGTTCCTAACCGAGGAAGCTGATAGCGCGCGCGCGGCAGCCGCCGACTTTGGATCCGCTCTCTCACGCCGTCCGAGCCCGGATTTTATGTGTTGGTGTCGCGCGTAACGACTAGAGATTGCCTATACAGGAGGAAATGGTACATATGCACTGGATGTTGTTGAGGCGTGTGCGCGAGAAAAGAATTGAAATGGAGAATTGGAGAATTAAAGGGATGGTCGGTGGGGATTCTACTGCTATGACTACACCTGGAAGCAAACGTTCAAAATTGACGTCGTTGCTACCAAATTGGGATTGGGTTGATGATGGTAATTCTTTGGCTATGTAATATAGCCAACAATCTTTATTTTTCATAAGACTAAAAATTTTAATATGAATAGTATTATACATCGAAATTTTACATAACTGCGTACATATTTACCTCAATGATCATGTCTTATTATTTCAAGAATTTAGCGGACAACCGCATTTTCATACTATCAATGCTTAAACATCTTTATTTTCGTCATTATTAGTTACGCCGACAAAGTAGAACTCTGCATTCATCGTGATAGCTCTGGCCTTGCCAATGTTTTATAGAGAAGCTAAATAATTGAATATGTCAGTAAAATTTTTCATTTAGTAAGTGAAACTTTATTTTTTTTAAACATTAAATAAATGTAAAAGAATCTTTTTGTAGCAAAAGTTACTTTTTGTAGATAATAGTACATTGGAGACAGTCTCGATTTTCGGTAGCAATATTTACTATAAATATGGTATAATAGTGTGTCCCCAAAGTCAAAACAGAAATTGTATTTGTACCCATGAGATATGAATTCATATAACAATTTAAAAGAACCACACAATTTCATTTTTATCAGTTATCTGGAATTTATATCCAAAATTTTGAAGCAAACTTACATAATAAAGTTTATAAATAATAAATTGGTTGCGATAATAAGTCATGGTAAATATATGATTTCAATAATCAGCTTTATGTGAATCGACCTTCTTTGACCAAAGTCTATTTTTAAAGAGAATATAAGATAAAACAAACTACGCTCTTCGTTTTTATACATTTGAGAGAAAGAGTGAGAGAGTCCGATACAGAGTGTGACATCATTTACAAGATAAGAGGAAGTTTACGTCAGGATCCGGCAGAGACGCAAAAATCTCTATTATCGGACCTCATATACACGGTATACTAATTTATGTCCAGTATGTACTATCTTAATCTGACATTTAAATAGTAATTAGTAACAATTCAGAGAAATAAAAGTTTTTTTATTAAACTAATAAATCGTACAATCATTCATAAAAGATTAAACTAAACTTTTTTGAATATAATACAATTCACTGATTTAATAGTGTCACTCTCACTCCTCTCACTCTAGCAAGTAAGTATTGGTATCTATAAAAGATATTATTAAAATATATATTTCTCGCTATTATAACAATGTAATTATCATTCTAAATTTTTTTCCGTGATTCAATATTAAAATATAAAATTTGAGCAAATTAAATGTAATAACTTAATTTTCGTTAATGTAAAATAATGTTACGTACACTAAAAGACCATAAAAAGTACATATACACATAATTCTTTTATGTCCCCTCCTACATATCAACACTCAATTTCCACAATAAAAAAAAGAATCCTAAAAATAATTTTTTTTTCTATAAAACGAGTCAATTCAATAAAAGAGAATGACCAGCGCCCCGAATGGTCAGAGCCCGTCGACACTCCAAGCTACGTCCTTAAAAAAAACATTATCCAAACCCATACACCCTAATTGGCGCCAATGATGCGAGTCCCGAGCACGTTCTGTTTCATATGAAATGCCGCGCACGCGCCAGCAGCGCCGCCTGAAATGGGTACTTTTTTCGCAACTAGTTTTCCGCGCTTCTTGCGCAAGATCGCCCCGGATCGTTCCCCGGGAAAAATGGTGCAAACTGACATCGTTTCGGACGTTTGGGAAAGTCTTGCAGTTGGTCGGTCATTGCGGGAGGGAGAGATGCAGGGTGGAACGTGATCACTCAATTGCGATTGGATTGAATACTCGTTTGCGGTATAGGTGTGTAATTTTTTTTTGAGTTTGGAGCTTTCCAAGTTGAGTGTGTTTTTGTAATAAATTTGGCGTGTTTTTTTAAAATGATATCTTAGTTGAAAATGTGCGTAAAAAATGTTACTGGAAGAGTGCTGGAGTTTCGAATGGAAAATCCATAACAACTAAATTTTTCTAGTAGTAGTTACTAAGAACTTTTGAGTTACGTATACTGAAAGAAAGAAGTATTGTTTCATATTTCCTTGTCCCAAACCATGAAAAGTTAAGAATTAAAGGATAAGGATAAATTCAGCAAAAATTAATTTGGTACTTTAATTGTTTAGCTTTAACACATACACACACATATATATATATATATATATATATATATATATATATATATATATATATATATATATATATATATATATATATATATATATATATATATATATATATATATATATAAATATTTATATATATAATTTCATATTACAATAAAATAGAAAATTTTACTAAAAACGCAGTAACCTTAAATATATTGTATTTTACTAGTTCTTAGTAACCATTACTAAACGATTTTTTATCAGCGTTTTTTTATTTGTTATCTTATATTTTATTTTTATAAAATAATAAGAGAGTTATGATAAAATAGGAGCAAATCTAAAGCATTTAGAATTTGCATATTATAACAAAGAATAAGAGAAACGAAAATACTTTCCTAAACTAAAGCCATATATATTATTACATATACATTCTACATCCTAAATTTATTCACGATTGCTCGCTGTATTTTATAAAAGTTAATTGGATTTGGTCTTGCGCATAAAGCGTAAAAGAGATTCGAAAATTCATTTATAACTAAGAAAAATTTTGATCTGCATGACGTGCGTATTTCAAGAATTCAGTCAAGTTATTTTTTTACGACCATTCATAAATACTTCGATCTGTAACCGTCCATAAAAATGTTTAAACAAATGAGATGGCCGAGTTGCGCAAAAAATTAATGGAATCAGGAAATTTTTTTTACAAGAATCATAAATCGTGCACACTTTTTTCAAAGCTTAAACATGCGCATTTTATATGTGCACTATAAAAATTCCTGCGCGAACAATTTAAAATTACTGTCGCTTTACAATCCTACCAATAAAAAGATTTTATTAAAGAAATTTTCTTCTCAGTCCTAGAGAAAGCGTTGACGTATACGTGCTGTTTTAAGTAGTATATGCTGGGTAAGCAAGACTTTCTATGCAATACAAGCATATTATTTTTGTGTTTTTTTAAATTCTTTTAGAATAAATAAATAGCTTCTTTAAAGAAACAATACACTAAAATAGAAAACATTTTTTATTATTCATTGTTATTTTCAAAATGAAATCTAATGTTATTTTTAGTATTATACAATACATATAATATTCTGAAATTTTTAAGAACTTTGAGGCATGTTTGAAGCACATATTACGATTTTCATGAATCAAAGAATTCTTTGACGAATCTTTGACACATGTAATCTAATCTAATCTCTTTTAACCACGAATCTAATGTTCTACAATAATGTTTAAGAATAACGCTAAGCATTCAAAATTTAGACAAATATGTCTGATAGAGATAATAATTTTGACAGTAATTTGACATCAAAATATGCAAAATGATGAACTTCAAAGATGCTTTATTATTTTTTTGTAGACATATAACTAATTGCTATTTTACTTTATTTGCACATGTAAATAATAAATATTTAGTTCTGCTAAGGGAAATTCAAATACATTTTCAGAATTGTAATACATTAAAGGCTCCATCAATTCGTAAGTCTTAAAGAAACTTACACTTATCTATCTTTTATTTAGCAATCTGAAAATCCATAATTCTTGTACTCTGAAAACAGTTAACTATTTAGATGTTCCAATGTCCTTCGACGACCTCTCGAATCCCATATTCCGAATACTCTAATTTTTATTTGTTTCTTACAATAGTATAACTTATTTCTTGAGAAATATCGCTTTTTAGTACTACGTAATATTGTTTCATATTATTATTAGAGCTGTTCCTTACATTAATAAAAATGCCTTTCTTCAATTTAATAGAAAGATGTTGTTCTCATTTTAAGAAGATAGTTTCTTATAATCAGTAAAGATTTACCTGTAATAAAAAAGGCATAGCGCGTTTCCTACACATAAGAATTATACACGTAATTATTGTACACAATTTAGCATTGGTCAATAAGTGTACAATTCTTATGTGTAAGAAACGCACTATGCCATAAAAAACACGTGAGTTTTTTATTGCCGACTTTAAGAAACACCAATTTCTCCGCTATAACAATTTTCAGTAAAATTTCTATAGTACACAACTGATGCTTCTTCATCAGATATCATCAAAGTTAGGTATAGTAAGCTGAATAAAAACAAGCGACAGCGAGCAAAGAGCCTGTGGCGGCGCTACGCCCGTCTCTCGACCACTATATATCTGAAGAGACGGGCGGGATAAGGCTACCCCACACTAGCAAACATACCGGTCTCCACCCGTACACATACCTCCAGCTCCAGCTTCGTACACACACATTTCTACCAACTCACTATTACATATCTATACGCGAGCCGTAACTGCGGCATTGGCTATAGCCAGTACCTTCGCCTACGTGTAATTTATGTCGGAGAAGCCACCGTGCACCATACTGACATTTGAAACTACTGCTGCTGCTGCTGCTGCTGCTGCTGCTGCTGCTGGTCATTGGTCGGCAGAGGGTCTCCTTATAGGGCTGAGACGGCGCATGCGCCATTGGCCTGCGTGTCTTTGTCGCGCGGAAGCACGCTGGACGACGACTGTCGCGAATGGAGGGAATGAGGGACGAGAGGGTAAAAGGGATAGAAGGGGAGAGCGAGAGCAGCGCTGCTGAGTTGGAGGGAATTTAATGGAGAGATGAAGGTGTACGTGCACATGTGTGTAGATTTTAAGTGATGAGAGGAGTTGCAAGGGAGAATAATTTTGAGAGTGTGAGGTGGAGTTTGTCGATTACATTCAGATCGTAGTTCTGCGACCTTTTATCGTAGGAAAATGATTCAGTTCATGATCGAAGCAGGCAGAAAGGGCTTTAGTTTAAGATTTGTTGTGGATAAAAATATTAATCTCATCCAAAATAATTAATAATTGAAGATATTGACTGAAAATGTATGGACAATAGGGGGAGAAAAGTCACTTTTGACACCCGTAATATTAGTTACCTCGAATATTCATACACTTTGGACTTATTCCGAAATATCTTGCTCTAATTTTATTAGGTATCACCGTATCAATGTTAACAAACATAATACTATTCATTAGGGTTGCTTGCTAAAGTAAGATTAGTTTGAAAATAATAGTTATCAATTTAGCAATAAGAATCAATAGTCAAAATTTAATTTAACCGTCAGTTATACACATTCAAATTCTAAACTGTACGAAAGCTCGAAAATCCCTCACAACCGTAACATAAATTAAAATAAATCACCAACCACTGCAAAAAGTTCGCGCCACTGTCCACTTGCAGTATTGTTTCAATCGTCTGTCGATTTTACACCTCTAAAATGGCTTCTCTACGTCATTCTGTCCCTGCGCTCTCCCTCCTTATTTTTTGCCTGGACCCCGTTTCGTTCATCGAATGCCGTCGTCGTCTCTCTCTTTCTCTCTCTTTGTTCAGATGCAGCAGCAACCTCGACTCGGTGTATTACGCCACATCCCGCGGCTGCACCACCCGCAGGTTTTTCGAGGTGGCACTGCACAGTCGAGGCTCACTGATCCGTTCAGTCGCGATTTCCCCTTCGTCTCTCTCGGTCTGTCTCTCTTTCTCTCGTCCGTTTTGTGCATACAACATACTCTCAAGTTCTTAGAGTAAAGCGACTACTCTAGAATCTAATAGAAAGGCTAATTTTGAAGAACTAATACGAGTTAAAATGAAAATAAACCCTACTTTAGAATGAATTTTCTGCATATTTGGGTGAAAAACGATTCTATTGGAGTCAAAACTTTACTCGATGAAAAATTAATTTTAACTATTCATTTTTGCTTTTTAGTGGCGCTTTATTCTGAAGAATAATTTTTCCCTCTATTCAGTTTCATCAAAATTTGGATTTCATGCAAAATGTAGTAAATGTTCATAGTTTGACGATGTTCTTTTAGTTTAAAAAATGTTCTCTTTTTTGAGCGTGAATAATTTATCCTATCAACAATGAAAGCTTTACATTTTGCTCGCAAAGACTATGATCTCACTATGTGTGAGTGAAAATTACTTAGGCGATAGTCTAATTATGTACCCTTTGAAGAAGAGAAAATACAATCAATCTTTATCCAATGAAAATTCACTCAAAATAATAGTGTAATATAATTAATAATAGAGTAAGATTCTCACTCGGAAAAATTTAGCGTGTTAACAACGCGCGATGACCCTCGAGTGCAAACTCACAGCGAGTTGATTTATTTATAAACGCGCGCCTATGCACTCGAGCGTCGGCACGCGCTGATTTAGCGGTGATTTTGAATCATGTGGCGTGTGCGGATTTTGAAGTGGCTTGTTTTCGCGCACTTCTCGCCCGTAGCTTCGTTGGTTTTTGAGGTTTCTGAAATTAAACAGCGATTGATATGAAAAGAGGCTGTGGAACGTTTAGATTTAGCATTTGAATAAATTGATTTCATGAAGCTTCTTATCTTATTACTGTTCGTATTTGACTAGACGAGCTGTTTTATAGTCTGTCGAAAACTCTCTTGATGTTCTTTTGAGTTACTTGCTTTTGATGTTGATACTATTTTTAGGGAAGCTTAGCCTAAGATTGTGATATGTATCCTACTCCATATGGTAACCCAAAAATTGAGTGTACTTATATTTTAATTTTTGTATATATTAATTTTTAATAAACAAGATTTTTGTAATATTTTATATAAATAACCGAAAAGTAATGAATTTAACATACCTTTACATTTAAAAATAGTTGAAAGCTTACCAACTTCCAACTACTCCTTGGGCATGATAAATTGTCGACTCTGCTTCAAACTTTTTTACAGGCTTACTATAATACGAGTAGAATAATAAAACTTGTAATTTCTTATTATAAAACATTAAGTTTTAACTAAAATTTAGTAACTTTTCTTAAAATAATTAATTTTTAACAAAAATACAGTATTTCTATCTTTTCACTGTATTATGGCATAATAAGTCTGCAGACAAAATTTCGAAGGTCAATTTTTGCTGTGCAGATACCACTTCATGTCCGATTTCTGGAATTCATTAGAACTATTCACGGAAGAGCATCGTGTAACAATTCTTTAATTCATTTTTAATTGATAAAACATAATCCTTTATGCTTAAGACAAGCATATTTAATAACGCAAAGATAACATCTCTAATAGATTTAGAAAAAATAAGTTTTTTGTCATTTATGAAAATCACTAAAACTAGGCAGATATATCTCTTAAAATTACTAACAGACTTATCAAGCTCTAACAAGTTGATACATGCATTTAAACATCCCACGATAAGCTAGAATGGTATTGAGATACCAACCGGTGCAAAATTATAATTGAGACGTGCAGCTCAAGAGATCCATTACAACGATGACAAGATTACCACTCGGTCACCGAGAGCTCTAGGATCGATCGATTTTCAACCACTTGCTCGCGCGCAATTAAAGAAATTAGACCGTACGTCGCGCAAAATCGGTGCGATCCGCGTCTCGGGGAGTCTTATCTCGCGCGACAGATCGGCCGAGATTATATTGAAGAGACGCGACTCCAAAGGCTTTAATTGAAAGGCCGGCGGACGGTCCTGAAGACCGTATGCGACACGCATCATCGCGGATCGGAATCGCAAAATTAAGAGGTCGATCGCAGCTGCAGCTGCGAGACGTTCGTCGACAGGCGCGACGACAGCCTCGTCCTTTTTGCTCCTCGGTGTTTTGCCTCTGTGTGGACGTTTTTCGCGGGCTAGGAAGAGACCGTGGATGCTGTGGACTTCTTATTCTAGTGCAAAGATGGGGTGAGCGTGAATGAGAAATAAAGATCGATACAGGGTGTAAAAGTATTGTGTCATTTTAGATACGAGTGTGATTGAATTTACATTGATGATTAACTTTGAATCGATTTGGAGGTACAGCGAAATATCGGATTTGCCGTCAGATTACTATCGGTAGATAGAGATCTGACGGATTTCAATATGACCCTGGCAACCATCGTGATTTACGTATTACGATCTCTTGTACTATTAGGACAAGGAATTGTATATTATCTATCCTTAATTCTCTCATTTTTAGTTTTGTAGAATTCTTTGTATCTTTTACAATCACTACCATCATATTACGGAGAGAAATAGAATAAATTCTAATTTTAATAAGAATAAAAGACTATTTATCTTTGTTTATAGCAGCTGCACAACGTGAAAACTGCTGCTTTAAGACTTTAAATGATATTTTAATGCTATGCTTGGTTTATACTCTGGAAATAGGAGATTTTGTGCAGTTTATTAGCTATTACTGACATTTTTAAAACTCTTTTTTAGCGTATCAAAAAACTGATTCTAACTGTTAATTTGTCTTGGCATATAATTCCAATACCTAAATTCGAAGAAAAATTGTTGAGATTTTTAAAAAGAGGGAATGCGTTTCAACCATTGATGTCTATATTGTTCTCCTTAGTAAAGATAGATATCCTTGCTTACAGACCATCTTACTACAGAAATGAGATATAAGGATTAACGTAGCTCGTAGCGACAAATAAATTTACATTTCTATCAACTTATTGTTAATATATTCTATACTGAAACAAGAATTTCATAAAAAGAAAAGGTCTAATAAATAATGTAAATTTTCAGCGTATCGAATGCAAGCTAATCTATACCATAATTGATTTCTTAACGCGAATTTTCGCCCCATGGCGCACCAATACTACCAAACTATAAAGAATCAAAATTTTCACAAAAAGCCTAACATAGTAATAGAAATCTAAACAGTTGAAAAAGCCCAAAAACTAAATCGACTCTCTCTACCCTCTCGTTTCAGCAGCCGGCGAACTCGCAGGAGCGCGGCAGCGGTCTATCGCTGGGTTGCCAGGGCGCTCCGGGCGCGGGCCTCGCCAATGCCGGTGGTGGTGGTGGGGGCGGTGGGCCCGGCGGAGGCCCCGGGGGCAGCACGACGGTCGTGTCGAGCAGCGCTGACCAGCAGCGCGACCTCAGCCCCTGCCTGCCGGCCTCGATGGGCGACGCCGCAAGGCCCACCACCCTGCCCTCCAGTCCCACACCGCATCAGCAACAACAACAGTGTCAGCAGCAGCAGCAGCAGCAGCAGCAACAACAACAGCAGTGCCAACAACAGCAGCAGCAGCAGCAGCAACAACAACAGCAGTGTCAGCAGCAGCAGCATTCGTGCAGTCAGCCGGGTCACACGAGTTTGCACCAGACGCACTGTGGGACCAATAATAATTGCTATGATTCGGCCGCTGGGGCTACCCCCTACGATTCCAGGGATTACGGATCTCCGGGAGGTATGGAGTTCAGTGTAGTTTGGGTGTATGGTGATGATGGTGTAAGAAGGGATGGGTCGGGTGGTGGTTGATGATTTCATGGGTGTTGGTGGGATCCTCGTGATTGTGCGTGAGAAAGTTTGATTTGAAGAGGGATGAGATTTGTCTTTCGGGAGGTTTCAGATGTCTTCTTGTTTGATTATTTAAGATCGGTATGATTGAAGCAGTAGTTAATCATACAAGCAAATAAATGCTGAAGCAAAAGAAGAAAAAAAGTGCCTTAAGTACTTGGTTACTCCATCGTCAGTACTTTTTCCACTGACCTTACTTTTGTATATAAGTGGAAGACATTTGTTTTTTTTCAAAAATATGTCTTACCGCTTCTATGGTTTTGGATCTCTTTGTGCTTACAACTTTAGGGATATTTTTGAGACCGACTGTTTAGAGTGGAATCCGAACGGCTTTGCTTGTGATGCTTTGCTTTTTCATCGAACTTCTTGTTTTCTCTTGTTTTGTTTCTTTTTCATATTGTTTATAACTTTCAATTTTTATAGTCGTTAATGTTCTTTATTCTACATCTTGTTCTTCTTCATGTTCCTCTTCTTCTAGTTCTTCTTCTTCTAGTTATTTTTCTTCTTGTTCTTCACTTGTCTTTTTTAGGGTTTCGGTGCCTTTTTTAACCATTAATAGATCTTTGGCAAAGTTTGCAAAAGATAGATAACTTTCTGCCATTCTGAGTTCTATTTCTGTAATTTCGTTACGTACAATTTCTCATGTAAGTTTATTTCTGATATTTTTATATTTCGTGCAGTGTTTCAAGCGTGAACAAGTTGCGTCATCCATGAAACCGAATTTCTTCCTGAACTGTTAAAGTTTCCGTGTTCTGTAAATATTTGCGCGGTTCCTTAAATTGAGGCAGATCAATTTCCTTCTTCATCGAATGTCAGGGAAATATTTATATATTTCCTTGCCTTTCCTGGGCGTGTTTCATTCTTCTTGCCATTCTGTTAGTTTAATTTCATGTGCAGAATCTCTTGCACCATTTTCTATTTCTCCTTCTTCTTCTATCGAGATGAACTCTATGTTTTGGATATTGACATTTGGATGACCTGTTGAATATTTATTAAACATTAGTCATTAAACAGTATGGTGACATACGTTGTAACTGATAACAATTATTTATGTAATTATAATGGCAGATGTTAAATAAAATAAAATAAAATAAAATCATATTAACAAATAAATAAATAAATTAATACGAGCTTAGATTTTGTCAGTAATTTTACGGCATTTTTATCTTGCTATACATATGTATTAACAGCAGTGGCTGCGTACTGTTAAGCATCTTCTTACTCATATCTATTACATATATTTTTCTGTTTATAATATGACAAAATTACAGTCTCAATTTCTAATAAAACACCTATTTTACAAAGTAGTAATGCAAAATAATTTATTATCGAAACTAAGATTCTCTTCAAAACATAATTCTATATAAACAGATTACATTAAAAAAGTACATTAGAACTAACAAAACCGAATTGTTATATTTACATTACTATTGACGCGAAAGTAATAAAAATAATCATAAACTGTCGAGCAATAATTGGGCAAGGCGTCAACGCTACCCGCCACGACCTCCTCCGCGGGAGGCCACGGGATTCACGTGGCGCGCGCGCGCCCCGGTGTATTCGTTACAATGTTACACTTTTTCTCCGCGTCTTCGTCTGTTGCTTTTTTCTTTCTCTCTCTCTCTTTTTCGCCTCAGAGCGATTTCACGGTGTGGGGATGAAGTGAAAGGCAGAGAGCCGAGCGCAAGAGAGATTCGGAATCGTTCTCATGGAGTATTTGACTTGGGGAGTACCTATAGTTGCGTGAGTATTTTTTTATAATGCGCGGCTGCTTGGCGTGGCTTAGAAGAGAAGCGTGCGGTGCGGTATGCTGCACTGATGTAACGTTATATTTACACGAGAAATTAATACAGCGTTGCACAGTGGGATTATGATGAGTTTTCTCACAATTCATTGAATCTCGTTTGAATTTTATTTGGGGTCGCCGCGGTACTTTATGCTCACTTTGAAGTACATCTTGACATAATTATATGCTTATTTTAAAGCCTCTGCTTTTTCAAAATTTTTGTTGTAGCGTGTTTATATATGTTTCTTGTTAGAGTTTTATAAATTTAACTGTAAATAGTAGGTAAAAGGATCAAATTTTGTGAAATATCTAATTCATAGTTTAAGGATATCATTAACTCTTGAAATACTCATAAATAATTATATTCTGCTTTTATGTAGTAAAGAAAAATATAATGAATGCTTAGCGTCAAAAACAACAATCTAACCAAACCTTACCGATTTATATTCTTTTTCATGATTTAACCCAGGCTGGATCCTTTAAAAGCATCTACATTTTTAAATTGTTTATTGCTGCATATTTACTCTGTTTTATTGTTAGTCTCGGGTCATTATCTATTGATATTATATATATAGTTGTAGTAGTAATTACTGTATAATGAAAGAAGAAGGTTCTGTAAAATAAAATATCTTGTTCTTAGTTTAAAGATTTCTTAATTTCAACTTTAAATTGTTAATTGATTAAGTTGATATTATATCAATTAGAGAAGCAGATGAGTTTATCAAACTTTCACTTCTGCTATAAGCTATCCATCCTTTAAATATTAAAACTATATGAACTACTATAATAAGATATACAATTCCCAAATGAGGCATTGGGTACAATAACAACTTAATTCAAGTCACGTGTTGAGCAAAAAGTTCGTTCAAAGATTTGGTATACACCGTTACTCATCTTCATACGAACAGCAAAGAATCAGAAATTCGGCTACAAAGCTTCTAAAACACCTGTTTAGAACAGTAACCTACAAAATCAGAAATTACTGAGTACAAAGCTGCAAGTAACTGCAAAAACAATTTTATTCGAATCAAATTTTTATTGTATTCAATGCCTCAAATGCAAATCACCATTGTCCTTTTTCTGACACCATTTTACCAACCAGAACCAATTACCAACAAAATCCAAAACAAAATGATCATTTATTGCCCACAGACGCAACCGAGTACCGCAACAACAACTACGAGCACCCGAACGATCTCAGCATGCCACCTCAACACCACCATCATCACCACCACCATCACCATCACCACCAACAGCACCAGCAAACGATCCTTCACCAGTCTCAAGTTTCCCAACAACAGCAGCAGCAGCAGCAGCAACAACAACGACAACAGACCTCCACGGATCGCCAGCAGCAGCAACAGCAGGATTGCGGATCGATGCACGCGATACCGAAGTTAGAGCCACCGTCGACACCGCCCTCGCACCAGGACCACGAGCACGGACCTGCGGTCGTATGCGCGGGTTGTGGTCTGAGGATATCCGACAGATTCTATTTGCAGGCGGTGGACAGGCGGTGGCACGCCTCGTGTCTACAGTGCTCGCACTGCAGGCAGGGTCTGGACGGCGAGGTTACGTGCTTCAGTAAAGACGGGAATATTTACTGTAAAAAGGACTACTATAGGTGAGTTCTTGATGAATTTGGTTGTTTATTGGGTAATGAAATGGCTGACTAAGATTCAAGATTTTGGAGGTTAAGTATAGGAGATTACTATTATTAGGACTATAGCATTTTTAAACTTAAGCTTAAGAACTTAAGACCTTGGTTTTGAATTTTCAAGTCTAGGTTTAAAAACCCTTTAGGATTTGGATTTTCAACTGTAGGTTTAAAAACCCTTTAGAATTTGGATTTTCAAGGTTAGGTTAATTTTATTTTCATAGCTGAACATAGTCGTACGTCATCTGCAGTCAACTTTAGCGGTTGGGAATTTTTCATGCTCCCGAATAATGTTTTACGTTTAGATATTAGTTAAGGTTATAATTTTCTAGATTTAGTTTAGATATTTACTATGGACTAGGTTTAGTAAGTTAACCTTAAGCACTTATTTTAGACCTATTAATTTATAAGTTATATTTTTAGAAACTTGTTAAAATTAGAATTGTATACATTAGGAGAGAATCTTACTGAAGAAAATATATTATCATATAGTACAAATAATTCAGTATTTAACCGTTACTGTGTAAACCTATAAATCTGATGCAACAGAGCAACTTATGGCTTTGCACAGGCAACATCTCTTAAATTAAAGCTAATTATATCATAATTAATTGAGCGTTCTGAAGTGAGTCAAATAATAAATAAAGAAGGTAAAGATTTATATGTTATAATATAAGCGCTTTTTACAATAACATGTCATATATCAGTCACATACTTAATTTCTCATAAATATGGTATCTAGATATTCGATCTCTAAAATACCTGAAAATATTAAATCGTCATCAAAATTTGTTCCTTCAAGATACTTTCTTTGTTATAGTATCGTTTAGTTTCTGGGTAAAAGTTATTTTTGTTCAGTATTATCAAATCCTCGTCTACTCACGAATGTTTTTTCATTCGGTAATATAATTAAATATTCTAAATCCCTTCAGTTTCTCAAACTGTCATTTAAATCATCCTCAACAGCCATGGTAACGGGACAATTACAAATTGAAACTATTCCACCTGGAATTAAGCTGTTAACCTCGCTCATTGTTATAAACCACCATAAACGGCGTTAACCGCTCTACAAAAGCCTTTCTGCTGTCTCTCTTGCGATCGCGCATACACAGACACATCCGACGCCTAGGCTCAATCAGAATTCTCTCACGTTCACCGTGCGCGCGCGCGCGCTTTGCTTTCCATTCGCGGAAACAATTGCCCTATCCTCGCCATTATACGCACACGCGGAAATTGTCCGTTCCCGTCTCGGAAAATCGTCTTTTAATCTTAATTAAAAAGAGCCGCGCCGCTCGAAATTCCACGGGTGTCGTGGCGGAAAAAGCGCGCATCCTTTCAGCTGCCTTCATCCATGCCTGCCGACGACGTCTGAGACTTTGCTTTATTTCTTTTTCTTCTGCCTTCTTCTTCCTTGGAGTTGGTGTCAGTTTGTTTAAGGTAGAGCGCAAGAGCAGCTCCATTTTTAGTATATAAAAGTGCACTTACTTACCTTTGTTTCTCTTTAGGTGTACATGGGAGAATGAGGTGATAAATGTTCTAAAGGTACTTATGAATATTTATATTTATATGTAAATTTAACTGACTAATTGAAGTTTGAATTGAAAAATTTACTCGCTTCATTCTTTATACTCTAGACTTCAATTGTTAAAAAAAGCTTATTCGATTGTAAACAGTTGATTTTTTTTACGTTACATTAGAAGATTAAAAAATCTTATCTCACAATTTACAACATTTTTACAGTTTGATATTTTTATATTATAAGCTCTATCTATGTCTCCCAATAAATTTGAATGTTACAATAAGTCTTGTAAGTACTTTATACTTATTTAAACCACATATTACCAAACAAAATAAAACATTTTTGGTATCAAAATAGAATATTAAAAAAGTTAATTTTCTTTATGAAAGTGTATTTCTTTTAGTATTTTCTTCGTGACAGTGAATAATACAGAATAGTGTATATTGGAGGCACTCTATTTGAAGTATACTTGTAATACTTTAGTATACAAAACGAAAGTAATTGTTGACTTCATGTAAGTGTAGCTGCGGGAACTGTAATTTTGATCGGTATTCGTCATAACCGATTCTACAATTGCAACTATCACAGCTACAATTGCCACAGATTGTGGCACTTGCAGCTTCAATTACACCAAAGCCAACTGCAAACTGCAAGTATCCGCATAAGCGTCTCCAACTTTGACAAAGCCGCAAACAACGATCTTTCGTAATTATCCTAATCAAAGCATCGTGTACCATCCTGCCTACGACTAACACACACATCTTCAAGATCCATCCTCCAACGATTCTTTCATTATTGTCATTCGTCCCGACTCGTGGACGCGATTAGCCATATTAATTTTCCTGGGAAAAGCGTCCGATCGTGATGCTCGAGTCCCTCGGGTGCACTCGCTTGTGATTTCTCATGGCTTCGCGCTCCTCGCAAGTGCATCTCACGTGGGAGAGGGTGGAGCGCTGAGCGAGAATCTCAGTTGGGCCCCACACAGCGTCTCGTCGTCGCGTCTTCCTCGTATCGTCGCGATTTCTTCCTTACCCACCGAAGCGGAGCTCTCTCTCTCTCTCTCTCTCTCTCTCTCTCTCTCTCTCTCATTTTCTTCTTTCTTGGTTGTACAGCTCGCGCTGTCTTTGGGTCGAATCGCAAGGACGGCAGAAAGAGAAAGAAGGAGAGGAAGAATTGCACGGGCTAATGGTCACGACTCGGCCATTTACCTCCGGCGTCGAAGCCGGAGCGAGCGAGCGAGCGACCGTCGATAGCCGATAAGTAAATCACCGTCGATCTGCGCCTCGCGGACCGAGACGCGTCTCGACTCTCTCTTTTTCTTTGTGTATGAATATTATGTGTGTGTATGTGTATGAAAGTCTATGTATGTGTGTGTATGTGTATGTAAGTATAAGTCTGATTGTGAATAATATATATGTGTATGAGTGTGGATGGGTATGTAAATATATGTACATGTGAGTATGCGTGTATGGGTACGTACGTACATGTGTGCATGTGTGTATGGGTAAGTATGCATTTGTGGATCGGCAAGTATGCATGTGTGTATGGGTAAGTATGCAAGTCTGTATGGTTAAGTATGCATGTTTCTATGGGTGAGTATGCATGTATGTATGGGTAAGTATGCATCTGTGTATGGGGTCAGTATGCATCTGTGTATGGGGTCAGTATGCATGTGTGTATGGGTAAGTATGCATATATGTATGGGTAAATATTCATCTATGTGTGGATAAGTATCCATGTGTGTATGGGTAAGTATGCATCTGTGTATGGGTAAGTATGCATGCATGTGTATGGGTAAGTGTTCATGAGTGTACGGGTAAGTGTTCGTGTGAATACGGGTAAGTGTGCTGGTATATATGGATAAGTGCTCATGTTTGGATGCGCACGTGTGTATATGTGTATGTGAGCCTTGTTAATATATGAGTATATGTATATGTATGAACTGTGTGTATGTATGTGTACATGTATGTATGTGTAAACTATGTGCGTATAAGATTGTGTGTAGTATGTGAGTATAGGTATATCTGCAATATGTATATATATAGGTATAAGTGTATGTCTATGTGTTGTAAGTCTATGTCTATCTGTATACCTATGTAGGTGAGCCTTCTTGGATGGATCTGGTATGCTTGTCGATCGGCGTTCAAGGACGCCGAGAGCTGACCCTATTGTACTGCATGGCGTTGTATTATACCCGTACTCTCGTCGGGGCGCGGATCGATTGTGCACTTTCCACGAGCACTTGTGCTTCGATGATCCTTATGTTCGGTGATGTTTGTAGAGTTTTTCGTCCATTGTTCGTGTGACGGTGAGAAAAATTTGGGTTAGGTATTGTAATGCTTCGACTGCAGATTAGAGATAGCGCCAAACTCAAAATTATCGTGCCCTCGAGCTAATAGTGGAGGGATTTCCTGGTTGGTGTGGTATCATTTTTTGAATTTAGAGCTTATTGATGAACGCTATATTTTGCTGAAAATTCATTCACCCAGATTGTGTGTAATCTTAATTACCTTATGTAAATAGTACATTAAGAGAATTAAGTTATTTTATTGGAGTCTGACATGGTAAGGAAGTTTCGATATGACGCCGACAAGCCTTTACATATACACGATACTGTCAAAAAGGAATTTTTGTCGATTAATATCCATTAAGTTTTATGCAAAATCAATGTAATATTAATATTATGTACAAAAATGAAACAGCTATTACGAAAATTAACTCATACAAATCAGTCCCTTATACGCTCATGGTTCAACTACAAAATCATGGTTAAACTATGTACTCATAAAGCGTATACCTATACTTCAAAACCAAATAAACTTTTTAAGTATTTATGACGATAACAATCAATCCTTCTTTCGTCCAATGTATCACTACAAAATTCAGATAACATTATCACGTGCGCAAATGTTAGCGTGAACCCCCTGTATCCCATTATTCCGTTCCGCGCGCGAGAATTTAAAATTTCGTCCCGCGCGATAAATACAGGCTTCTCGCGTACGCACCAGAACGCAAAATAAAAATCTTCTCGCCGAGCGAGTGTATCTCGCTATCTCTTCTGATCCTCTCTTTGCTCTTATTCGCCCTCTGCGAAGATGAACGCAACGATACACACGCGCGTGCCGCTGCGCGTGGTGTCATTTAGTCGCGCACATCTTGATTATCAAGCGCTGCACTGGCCTGCCATAAAACAAACGCTCGCGCTCACACTCATCCAGGTTGCCAGGCTTTCAAGCGCACATCCACACATTAACAAAGAGGCATTTGCACGCACATACAAATCCTCACATTAAGAGACATACACATAAAATCATACATGAAATTGAATGCACACCAACATACATATATGCACACTCATACATATACACACATGCACGCACGCGCCCACACATACACGCATGCACGCACACTCACACACGCCGACACGCACGCACATTCACACCAGCACATGCACGCACGCATGCATGCACGCTCACACAAACACCCACAACCGCCCACGTACGCACACACACTCACACACACACACACACTCACATTCACATACACGCACACATGCACTCACATACTCACATGCCCACAGTCACATGCATACACACACACCAAGTGTACTCAGAAACACGAAAGCAAATACATAATTCAATTGCTGAGAGCAGCTAAAGATCATTGCTAGAAAAGTTATTCTTCCACAACACAGCTTATAAATCAATTAAAATCGAATTTTATTGAACCAGTAGCTTATAATTTATCAATTGATTCTATATTATATTTTAAGTTTATTTTCTAAAATATTGTTCGTTTTTAGTTTCAAATCGTGTTAAAATATGAAGTAAATTGTATACGATTATACCAACTACACTGTGACGAGCTTTTACATTGGTATCTTTACAGCGATACACATAATCAAGTATACACTACATACACTAACAATAGAGTTATACACATCAAAATATAGACAGTAACACCACATCACACTAACACATGTTAATATACATTCATAGAGATATACAAACTTTCTCTCTCTCTCTCACGCACTTATATGCACATGCACACACACACGCGCACACACATACACACAATATTATTTTCTTGAAACACCCGATAACACTATACGATTCAGTCTTGGCAGTAGAAGACGGAAGAATAAAAAAACTCCGGGTCTGCATTACCTCGGCGCCCATCTTGTGACACATCCCGTCACGATATAGCCTTGCGTTACACGGGTGGCCAAAAGGCTTATCTGCGCAGTGCGTCTCTTCTGTGGCACGACGTTATTAGGCGACACATCGCGTGTGTGCAGCGACGGCAGCAGCAGCAGTCTCGTCCGGTGTTGTTCTCCTCTGTAGATGTGTAACTAGATTCGAGAGCTGCTTCCTTATGTACCTGGGGTAATTTTCAAGAAGCGAGTTCGGTGATGGCGCATCATTATCGAGCGAAAAAACGGGACGCAAAAATTGCCGCGTCAAATTGCACGGATTTTTTTAGGTTAACTCTCTCTCTCTCTCTCTCTCTTCTCCCGAAGTAGTCGAATTAGTGGTTTCTCATAATGTACGTTGTATGCGAAGTGCAGAGATGATATTTTTTTCCTAATGAGCGTTGGTCGATAGCTGCTTCCGCTTTTTGCCCTTGGCGATGGATCTCTTTGCAAATCTATTAGAGGCGGCGAATGGGCACACAGAAGCCGATTTGGAAATCGGCGAGCTGTATTTTTTGTTTGACGAGGCGTAATGGCGCACGATATAATTATATTGATTTACCTGCTTCGTGCATTGCAATTTTCTTTCGACGTCGGCTCGGAGACGCAGAAACTTTTTTGCTCAACTTTTGTGATTCACGTACAAAGTAGGTTACTGTCTTAAGCTCTTTTATGTATAGTTACGAACTGATATGTTTTATCATACTAGAATAAGGAATTTATTTTTAAATTTGTAATAATTATCATTCTTAATATTTATTTTAAACTTATTGGTTTTGTGAACCATTATTATAATTTTACGAAATTAAAATATTACATAAATAATACAGTAAAGCGCCTTATGAATCTTTTTTCAATTAAAAACATTTGATACTAAATTTAAATTTTCGCTTTAAATCCTACCAACAAATCAAACGACGTTTCTAAATAGCATTTCATGATCACTGAAACGGACTAATTTCTACCAGCTTAGCGGGCGAGTAGGCGCTCTTATCAGTTAAACGATGTTAGCATGGAGTATTAACAGAACTAAGAGTTGGTTCTATTCGAAGTTAAATAACATTTCTGAAGAATAAATGAAAGTCCCGATATGAAAAAATTCTTTTATGCCCATCTGAACGAAAATGCCCACTTTTTTCCCTGAATAGCGAGACCAAAATTACACTTTTTGTCCTCAAAAATGGTTAGCGGGAAAAAAATACTTCACTAGAAACTACTCCAAATTCCTTTATTTCATCAAGTTCTACCAATAACCCTGATTTTCGATTGTCTTTTAACAATATTATCTTTTAACAGCACATTAGTCTCGATTTCCAAGTCAAAAAGTGACCACAGTTGAGATGGACATAAAATACTATATGTAACTCGAGAAAAATGTCGATTTTTCCCTCGGGTGATATTGCCCTTGCTTCATTCGCTCGCTCGGGCAGTAAACTCACCCGCGGAAAAATATTCGACTTTTTGCCCTTGTTACATAATATACTATTTCGTTGAACAGAAGCCATTTGAAAAACGTGTGGAATTATCTCAAAGACGCCGCGCACCTACTTATGGGTTAATATTATTAAAATTAACAAGGCTTACATATCGTCTATAATCTGTGCACCAGCAGGCTTTCCATATACCCGGCAACATTTTCTAGCAAACTAAGCACTCTTGGCGAAAAAAAACAGACAGCAAAGGGGAGGGAAACGCAACTGCACGAAACAATCTAGAGCGAGAGTATACTCGTCACCTCGCGTGACGTCTCGGGCCGGCCCGATGGCTTCGCTCCGCGCTTTGAGCCTCGTGTCGTAAAAATTGCCTGCGCGTAAAGAGATCGTTATACCCGCGCTGTGCCTCGGCCTCGAGCCTCTTCCTGGATTTATTCCGTTCTCTGTGTTTTTTTTTCTCCACTCGTGCCACAAAGTAACTCTCCGCGCGGATGCCAGTCGAGGCGTGTCCGATTCTTGATGATACGCCGCCGCCGCCACCGTCGACCGCGTTAAATTGTACTTTAAATTGAATTAAAGGCGCGTATATTACGCTAGGGAACAGCGAGTGCAGCGGTGAACTTCTACTGAGAGACTGGTTGGAGTTTTTGCGTTGGCTTGCGCTTTTCGTGTGCAGGAAAAATAAGTGTACAAAAATAAATGCAAATTTATAGAAGCGTGCAAAAATGTATGAAATTGTACAAAGATGCATATTTCTGAATATGCATGAAATTCGAACAATATTTTATGATACTTTTATGTGCGGACGTACACTTTCATACATTTTTGTACATTTCCATGTATTTTCGTAAATTTTCCTGCATTTATGTACATTTCCATACTATTTCATAAATTTTCATGCACATTTGCACACATCGAGGAAAGTCAAGATGAACGCTTACAAAGATAAATATTTACAAATTATGTTGCTACCTTTTATGCAACCTTACATCATTCTACATGGGAAAAAATCCTTAGTTTAAGTTCACTTAGTTCGGTTAAGTAAATTACACCAAACTCGAGATGAGTAAAATCTGCTTGATAAACTGAGCAGAATTTATTCTATACCCAACTAGTTAAGTAAAATTTACTTAGTAGTTGAGTATATTTTATCCAACACTATTAGGTAAATCCAATTCAACCAGTCCAGCTCAACTATTTAAGCAGATTCTACTTGACTGATAAGCAATACTTACTAAGGAATTTTACCCATATATTTTTTTTCGTCGATGTGATTTACTCATCGATTTCCCCACAATCGTTGAAATTCCACATTAGAAATGGGGCCCAACGTGGGGCACTATAAAAGCATTTCGTACAAGGAGATTTTCATTTTGAGTAGATACGATAAATATAATAAAATTTGTTTAAAATATTTTTTCTCTTTAACAGATCATTTTAACGTGAGATTAAACAATTTTCAAGCTAGAAGCATGTCATTTATTGCCAATTCTCGTGTTTAAAAATTGTCTGATTAATCACGCATTTTCATCTAGGAATATCAAACTCAATAAAATACAAGATTTAATCAGATTTCATAATAAAAAATCACACTACTCTCGCTAAAATTAGAAAATTCAGTAAGCTGTATATCTACTGGTAAACGATCTGCCGATTTACGATCTACATCACCAACTCGAAACTAGAAGCCACCACACTAAAAACTCCATGTAATTATATAAATTAGCGATCGCGCGACATCTTTACGCATCCTTTTAACGCGTGTCCGGCGCGATAACGGCGAGATCCGATTTTTTCGCGGGAGATTTAAATTCGATCGAAGCTCATATGTGCGACGATTTTCGTCGATCACGCGAACGGCTTAGTCCATAAATAAGAGGCGCGGTAATTGTTGCGCATAAATTATCCGCCAATTGCGCGCGTATAGGTACCACCGCCTATCGGTGACGCAGTGCCAGTGAAAACATGTCTGTATGTATGTACATAAGGTATACGTATACGAGCCTCAGCATACGAGCGGCTTCTGATTAGATATCGGACGACGGTGCGCGGTATCGTACGAAATTTTACTGTCTCGTTATTCGTGTACGTACGCGTACGGTGGAAATACACACATATATTTATCGGCGACCAATCGCCATGAAAATGTTAATTCTTCATGCGTCGCGATATAAATGTATACAAGCCTGTGCCGCTGATTTACAGTCAATTGCGCGATGTCGCCGCCGCGGTAGCACGATGTTATAAATTTTACAATACTAATTGTTCGTTAATTATGTTGCATAATATACGCTGCGACGATAATTATTATAATGTCGTTGATGTGTGGATATCGTTAAATATTTGTATACGTTAAATATTTATATACGATTACTTGAAAAGATTTTTGGTGTTTCTGTATTTATTGAGTTAGTCGTTCTGTATATAATACGAGATTCAGAAAATGTCTCGGAGATTTTACAAAATTATACGAAAAATAAATTTGCATCGTTGATAATTTAAAACGCACTACTGATTGTATCGTTACGCGGAATTTAATAAAACCGAAAGAATTACAAGTGTACGGACGAATTAATTTATTTTAATTAAATGTGTGAAGTCGGCCGCAGATTTTGTTTTTGATACGTTGGCATCAAAAACAGTTACTTGTTCCATGAGAAATATTCCTGAGTTATAGACTAAGAATAAATTCATTGCGTTCTGTAAGGATTTCTCTCGTGGTAGCAGATGAAGGATTCTCAGAATAGAAAGTAACGGAATTTTATATTCAGTCTAATTTCAAAATATTTGTGTCGTTAATCTATGTACGTTATAACAAACTATATGATAATCTAGTCTATTTTGGATTATCTTAAATTGTAGTAAAGACAAGTATTTATCATAGTAATTGAATAATTTTAATTCTCATCTTTAACTTTTAATTCTTAACTTAATTTTCATGTATAATTAAGGCAAGAGTGTATAATACTTATTAGTAGACATTATCCAAATTCGTCTTAGTAACTGCTACTAGAAAAAATTCACCTCTACCATATTTGCACTGATAGTACTTTTTCAGCAATTGATATTTAATTTTTTTAATTATATTATCCTACATGTTTTTATTTCTTTAAAAAGTCTCTTATCAGACGGAGATTCTTTTATAGTGCCTATTTATACAAATCTACTCTAACATGGAACGAGGAAATGTTTATAATTTCGAACCACATTATCTTTTAAGAATTTCAAACACCACTTTTCTAATCAGTGAAATTTGTACTCCGCTCCAGTTCCTCTCTCATAACGTAATGAAAATCATACCTATTTGTACCACTTTAAAAAATGTTGAATATGTTTTATACAATTAGCGTTGTATTTTTAGTGTATAACTTGGTTTATAACAATGATTCCTTCTGGTTATACATCAATTAACTTCTTAACTCAACTTTTAAACTCAGTGCATTAAAACATTTAAAATGCGCAGTTGGTTGGAAATATACAGAAATTCTGAGTGCCACGGTGTGTATGGAAAAACTCCCAAGAATATAGCTTTTCATATGATAATAAATTGTTTCTTTTTAGATTTAAGAAACCTATGGTTATTACACTTATAGCAATTGGATGCCTTATAATTCAATTCGTAATGTTCTCATTGTAAATAATTAAATATAGATCACATAAAACAACACAAACAGATGATTAAAGTATCTGTAGAAGATATAATTATTTTTATTCATTGTGAAACACTCCCGGAATAAAAATGCGACATTCTTGAATACCACCAATGTACAATCGCCGATAAACGTACCTCACGCAAATCCGAAAAATGCCTGGAGGCTCCTACAAACACAACATCTCTCTCTCTCTCTCTCTCTCGCTATATCTCTCTCTTTCCGAGAAATCAAAAGCCGCGCTCGCGCGTGCATTATATTTCACGCGCGCGTAGAAAACGCGTTTGTCAAACGGTAGGCGCTCGCGCGCGAGGCTTTTTCATGTCGCGCGGCAACAGCACAGCAGCAGCGGCAGCAGCCCTCCGCGCATCTTAATTATGAGCGCTAAATTATGAGCCTCTAGCGTCGGCGGCACTGTGGCTCCCGTAGAGAGAAAGAGATAGAGAGGGGAGGGCCTCGCTGAAATATTTGTGTGTTCAACGAGAGAAGGTTATGGCTCAATTACCACTCGACGAGGCGCTGATGCGAGAGTCCCCTTAATTCTCTACCTCTGTCTCGTGCTGCAGACTTTTTTTCTTGCTCTTTGCGCGCTTCCTGAATGACGTACACCTTTCAGGGTTAATTTTGCTTGTCGTTGAGGATCGTGCTTTTTTATAAATAATTATTGCTTTTTTAGATCCGGATTTCGTTGCTGATAATATAAAGAATTTTATTTTCTTATTTTAAGTAAAACTTTTTCTAAACTGATTTAGTTTTTATTTTTCGTACAGATTTCTTATAATAAATAATATTACTATTTTCGTCACTCCGTTTAACAACAAACAAATTTTAAGCTGCTACTAAGATAATCAAAATTTTCATGAATATTTTTAAAAGATTTAGAAGAACTAACTTTTAGATTGAATTCTTTTACATTCGCGTCAACGTAAAAAAAATGTTTCAAAATATACCCTACCAAAATACGTTTATTAGAATCTTGGAATATATCAAAATAATTTAAAAAAGTTTTCTACAAATTGTCTTTAATTTCTTAAAAAAGCCCCTAGAAACGCTGATTTCTTTTAGCATGCCCAATGTTCAGAAGCCACCCTTAAGAAAACTTATTATTCAAAGAACTTACAAGTAGTAACTCACTTCTTTATTACAATTATACCTTGAAAGGTAAAGCAAATCTTAAAATAAACTTTCAATTTTATATACCCCTTCTAAACCATACACGTACCTTTGATAACGCCCATAAAATGAAAAACAAACATCCACCTCACTCATCTCAACACATCTAAAAAAAACTTATCCTCCCCCTCCTTTCTCATCCCCTTACACTTTCTTTCTCACGTTTGCCAGTGACTCAGATATGAATTCAAAAAAGCAAAAAAAAATAGAGAAGGCGTGCGCGCGCGCGAGGGCTTTTCACCGCGAGTGATGAATGCTCAAAGGGGATTAGCCACGGAACGAGCGCGCGCGCGAGAGAGAGAGAGAGAGAGATCCCGGGCCCGCGATAAGCGCGAACGAGAGCATTTGTAGCGGTGACACCTGCACGCGATACTTTATATATCATTACGTCTTAACGCACCCGGCAGAGCGTGTATGGGTATATATACGTGGAGCCAGAGAGATAAGAGGTAGAGAGGTGAGAACGGAAGAAACGAGAATGGTTGAGGTTGGCGCGGGGTGGTATTAAAGAAACGCTGGTGTTCGTTGCTTGAAGGAGGATTTTTTTCTAACGGGGTCAATGTACCAGTTTTATGAACATTTGTGTGGAAAATGAGGTATAATAAAATTTGCAATGGCTACTTTATTTCGT